>LDEF01000014.1:160461-443042 GCA_001455505.1 Leptographium lundbergii
GGGGGGACGGTCGAGATTAGGAAACGCTAAAGGCTTAGACGGCAGCGATGCATTGCCAGGTCAAAGTGGTGTGCCGGTAGGACGAGGGCAGCAGAAGGAACGCTCTCAGAGAATGCCGGCTGCCGAAGAGAGCGTACCGATAGGTGTGTCTGTGGTGGGCTCTTGGAGCAAAGGCAGAGTCGCTGATTTTTCGTCGTCTATCCCGCTCTCTTTCCCCTGCTAGCTTTCCATGCGTCCAATCTCGTTCGTCTGCTCCTGTTTGTCTCTCTTCTTCGGCCGTGTGAATAGACAGAGCTCGCCGGAGAGAAAGCGGCGTCGAGGGGGGGAAGAATGAAGGGATTGGCATGCAGGAATGGAGCCCAGCACTGGGTTGGAAGACACGCTCAGCTACACAGGAACTATTGCCGTCCTCGATCTGGGGTTGTCAGCTTCGGTGTGCTAGCCACCGTCCCTGTCGTCGGGAGCGTTCTTGGTGCTGAGCCTTGCGTGGCACCCGGACCGGCCAGAGTTACAGGAAGCCAGTGGCAAGAGGACCCACGAACGGTCACGATAGCTTATAGACAAACACCGGTGGTTGCTAATGCCCGATGGTACCACTTTGCGAGGTCGTATGGGGTTTTTGAGGAAACCAAGGGAGAGAGGTCAGATGGGAGATATGAAGGTGAGAGGCCAAACAGCTTGACGAAAGACGGGGCCGTTCTTGCTTCTATTGGCTTAATCGTCTGCCTATAGGAGTTACTCCTAGAGAAAGTGGAGGGAGGGGGGATGAAGGGGGGGGGGGGGTGGTGAGTGTGTGGAAGTGATTGGGGATTGCGAGAAGACAAAGGTGAAGAGGAGAGAGAGGTGGCGGCTACTTTGGCAGGAGAGTAACACTACGGATATAGAATAAGTGTTCCGCTGCAAGCTACGGGGTGGTGAGAGGCCGCTCCAGGTAGCAGAAAGTGGCCGGCGACGCTGCCATTGCGGCAGCAGATTTGCATGGAGTTGCAGCAGCAGTGGCTAGTGCGAGCTAATGGCATCTTTCTTCAAGGAGTAGAGGGAAGCGATGCCGGGGCGGAAAGGTGTGGGAGGAAGGAACGATGCAGGAGGGGTTGCGTGCGGGTCGCGGCCTACGGGACACGGAAACCAAGAGAGCGTTGGCCAAAGAGAAGGAGTGTGTGGATGGAGGGAAGGAGCAAAGGGGCCAGCGGCCGCGGCCAGAAACGAAATGCAAGGTGCAACGGCATATAAAAAACGAAGCAGGAAAGAGGACCGACACGAAGGGAAAGTAAGCAGAGACGTCTGGCAAGAATTCGGGAAAGCGATAAATTCCCTTCTGGGGCCAAGCCTAAACAAGGAACCGGTCGAGAAGGTCCCATTGCTGCATACTAAAATGGCCCCGGTTTTTTCGATGATATCTGCGATAATTGCTAGCCGACGCCAGTATCCGTAAGATACAATACACGTTTGAGGTCGACCTTGTTAGTTTCTACGTCTGCCATTCTCCCTCTAGCTTGACCCCCTCTCCCGTGCCGCCTCTTCCCACCTCCCGTCTGCTATCTCAAGAGCGCACACCGGGCGGAGACGTGACTGACACGGCCAGGTACCGAAAGGACAACCATAATCCGGAATAGGGGGGTGATTATGCAGAGGTTGGGCAAAGACGCGGAAATAAATGAGGCAGCGTGGGATTCAGCCTGACCGGACGTGCTGGCCGTATTGAGAGGCAATGAAGATGCTGTAGCAGGATCACACGGGATGCGTGGCCGGTCATGAAAGGACATGCGGCGGGTAGAAGCTCCAGCTGCGCCGGTTTAGGCGTCGAGGAGTCGAATAGAGGCGATGCCCGTGGAAGGAGGCACGCCTTGGACGAGCAAAAGTGGAATCTCAGTCGTGGCTCCGTTAGCAGGCCGCGGCCTGCAGGTCGGCAAGCACAAACGAGATAGCCATCCACTCGCTACGACCGCAATATATCTGACAGACCACCACTAAGCCAACAATAACAACAACAACAATAACAACAACACGGACAGCGGCAGCAGTGACAGCAGCAGCACCTCGTTATTGGGGACGCTTCTTCTCAGACATGGCACCCCCCACTGAAGAACCAACACGGACCCCTGTGCCAACCGTTCTCGCGTTTGTCTGTCGGCCAGTCCGTCTTTATCGGCCAGAATCGTCTCTCACGAGTGCAAACGGAGGGGATGGGCAGCTGCAAGCTGGGGCGGGTGAAAGGCCAAAAGGGTTGCACCAGCCCGTGTTCGTGTTCAGTCCATACTGACACGCAACGGAATGTGGCTGATCGACGCTGGAGAAGGCTAAAATACTGAGCCGACACCGATTCGGCTGCCTCACCGGGCCATGCCGCCAGCCTCATCACACCTTGCAATCCGCAGACGCTCCACTCTGGTTTTTGCCTCTTGCCCCTTCCGACAGGGGTCGGGCGAGCAGCCAGGTCACGCTCGAGCGTGTCTGTATTGCCTAACACAGAAATCGGCCGAGACAAGGTGAGGGCTCACATAGGACGGACCGTGCAAGCCGAGAGGGGTGCCATGAGAAAGCGCTTCGCAGCAGGCCTTCAACTGCTATTTTTTGCCACCCGTGTCACGAGCCATGCTGTTCCAGAAGGTCGGACAGAGGCGGAGAGCACCATGGCCGGCCATGGCCTGTTGGGGCTGCGTACGCGTACGATGTCCTCGTAGATTCCCCAGAGCCCGATGCGCACCTCTGTGCCGTGAGGCAGATGCAGACGCCCAAACACGCGGCTACCGGCTGCGTCGATGTGTCGGCCAGCTCTGTCGCGCGCTGTTGCGACGATACGCCGTGCCACAGCGCTCGGTTTCTTGCCTCTGCCCGTGCCCGACCGGCAAATTGTCTCTCCCCGCAGCAGTAGCAGAGACAGCCCGCGGGATATTTGGCCAGTTGCGTTGCGAATAGGAATGCAGCCGGATCCCCAGGTTGTTCGTCCCAATAGCAACAGGCCAATCCGGCAAACATGGCGCGGTATGTTGTACGGAGTACTCGTACATGGCACGGCCTAGCGGCCGCGGCCAATGGCAGCGAGCTGGCGGTAGGCCCGAGAGGATGTCGTGATTGTCCCTAGTGATAGATGAAGGCTATACGAGTACTCCGTATACAGAGTACGAGTACATCGGGTTGTGCTGCCTTCAGGCAGCTTTGTGCACAGGTAGAGGTACATTGTGCAGGGGGGCTACAGACATGACCAGGATCGTCCCACCTACCTCGGCTTGTCTAAAACGACAATCCCCGAGCTGCAACTGTGCACCTTTGTTCCTTCCCTGCAAAGCACGAACATCTTTTCTCGTCGAGGAAGGCATCTACATCGTCGTGTCTATCTGGCTGGCCGTGATTAGATTGTGGTGACTTTTTGGGTTAAGGAGGAAGGTGCAGAGCACGGCGAGACGCTCGGCGAGGACACATCAGGCAGGAGCGACTGGAATCCTGCAAGCAGCGTATCATAATGAGATAATATCCCCCCTGCGTATGGCCTGAAAAGTTTCTGACCATTGTACGAGACGCTGTACGGAGTATTTACTCCTTGTGTTGATTCATCTCGCGGCTTCACTCTTACCTGCAGCCAATTCTCCAGATGGCGTCGTGTCCACGTCGGTGATATCTCCTCCCGCACAATTTTCACCTTGTCCCGCACCACCTTCTGCAACGCTATGTGATCGCTACTGCAGGCCCGCCCGCTCTTCAACCCTTGCTTTGTCCACCAATAATAGACTCCCGTTATTGGCGATCTTCGGCCGGCCAGTTGGCGACAAGCCTACGGAGTAAACGGTCGAGTTGATAGCCAGAGCGCGTCTCCATTGTCTTGCATGGCCGTGGGCCATGGTGGGCTGCCTTCTGCTGGCTTCCGCCGTCCCCCCGATTCCTACTCCCCAGTTTGGCGAGCTTGCCTGCTAATCCTGTGCAGCACAGCGACCTTTCCGTTGTCCCGGCTATTTTGCCCTACTCGTGTATGGGCCGACAAGTGGAGGACGAGGCCCGCCGAACGCCATCTTACGACCACGACCTGTTCCTATCTCTCAGTCTACGGCGTAAAGATGCCACCTTGGCTGACCGGGCCATAGCCCTCCCATCCTGCCGTCTTTCCATGCACGACTGTTCTGTACTCGTGGCTGTTACTCATTCCTACTGACTAGAAGGCCTTCCGTGTCTGCCTGTTCTTATTTCCCTTCCTTCCTCGACCCCTCAAACAGATCTGTCACAATTTTTTTCGTTACGAGGATGAATTTGCATTTCCCTCCCGACTTCCTTTGGCCAGACGCAATGACCTGCAGACAACACCCCCTGTTTGCCTTTTTGCAGGCCCGCCTACCGCTCCACCCGCCGTTGCTTTCTCAGCCTTGATCTTATTGGGCCGGGCGACTTGTGAAATTGTGTGCTGAACCCTTTCGCAAAACAAAGGTAAAAATAAATGGGTTGTTCTCGCTTTTCTTTAGCTGACTATTGTTTCCTTTTTAGGATTCCCGGAGTACAGCGTGAGCTCCTGGCATCGAGATCAGCAGCCAGCCGCCCAGTCGAACTCGTTACTGGACGATTTAGATTCGGCGATGCGGTTCTTGTGTGCAATGCACTTGCAACCATGCATTCGAGGCCTTACGCTGCTCGGGCTTGGGCTTTGAGTGCGATAAACTGCCAGAGTGCCAGAGTGCCATGTGTTTTGCTTTTGAGACGGCGCCGGTGCTTTCGGATTAACCCGCCAGTGGCAATCGCATCTGGCGCCAGCCATCCCACTCACTGCACCGTTGAGGCTAGCTTTGCTACCTGCTGCTGCTGCTCGTACATACGAGTAGTACTGTCGCCATGGCTCTGTGTGCGATGCATGAGGTATTTTACACTACCAGGCAAGACAGCGTCTGCCAAGTGGCTAGCGGATTGCTCGTGGACTATGGAGACATCTAGATCAAGATCCACCTCGGAGGGTGCGCGAGGTGGGAAATTGACCTGGGAGCGTGCATACACAATACCACAGAGCTTTGTTTACGGTCTCGTCGCCTCTATGCCTTGTTGATTCCCCTCCAAAGGCAATCTGGTCTGTGGGCGGCAAGCCCGGCTAGACCCATTGGGTCGAGTGATACGGCTCTACAATGTACAGGCAGACCTGCACAGCGGTTACATGCAGGGAGCCTTGGAAGCCATCTTACTGTTTAGTACTTCTCCCGAGACTGATTGGATGTGCATGCATAATACGACAGCTCCTTTGTACTAGGCACGGGCAGCAAGTACGAGCTCCGCGCTGCAAGCTGGTAATGGTATCAGCCTGCCTCCATACGAACATGGGCTGTTGTCTCATGCATCACTCCACCTGCAAGAGCACCAGCCGCAGAGGCGCTGCAAGTTCAGCCACACTGGAGCAGCCCTGGGCAGCTGCTATTATTCGCCACAGCACAAATGGGCACCTGTGCGGGTATTCGTGCCTGTGCGAGTACTCGTACCGTTGCAAGTACTCCGTCCTCGTACGGCGGCGAGATTCGGTGTGAGCTGGGCAGGCGGTTCCGCAGTCCCGCTTTCGTTCTCGGTGACTGCTGCAACAGCACCAAAGCAGTTCGACACAGCACGACGGTCTAGGGGCTGGTCTGCGGGCCGCAACGGGAGATGGCAAGGCAGGCGGAGCAGCAGAGGACTCTCGAGCCTGGCAGACCGACGTTCCCTGTTCTTGGTCGTGGCAGGTGTGCTGATCGGTCTGATTGCCTGCAGCTGGTTGGATGCGGAGAAATGGGAGTGTGCGTGCGTGTGTGTGGTGTGGGTTTCCCAAACGGGCTGCAGGCCACAGGCCGGCGAGGTGCCAGCGCATGATGTCGACGCGCGAGAGAGGCACAGCGCGAGACAGTCAGCTCGAGCTCACAAGTGTGCTTCGGGCTCCCCTCCTTTTCCCTTTTCCGTCCTGTCGCGGAATGGATACCCAACGGCACCTCTGGCGGGCATGCCAATTGGAGCCCGCCAATATACGGAGTATGCGGCAGCTTGCTACCCTACAGACCTGTCTTTCCGCCCAACCTCTGAAGTGGGCACGAAATACATGGCTCCAACCGACAAGGGCCATTAGGCCTTGATTCTGTAGCGTGGGGGCTGAGAAGGCCGGAGGACAGAAGGCGCTGCCTAACGGCCCTTTTGGCGGGTGTGCACTGTTTGATTTATGATTTATGCTGCCGTTGCCTCTTGGGTTCGTCGTAGCGGCCGTAGCGGCCGTGGCGGCTACTTATATATACAGGTCTCAGTTGGCGCATCGGAAGCAGGCCATGATGCCCACAGCTGTCTGCATGAGCGGCCCCAAAAAAGACCAAGAAAGTCACCGGGGTCTAGCCGAGTGTGTCCGGTGTGGCCTCGGGGCCCAGCAGGAAAGACTGGAGCTGGGTGTGAGGGTGAGGGAAGAAATGAAATTGGAAGATGGAGATGGAAATTGACAGAATAAAGACTGAAATTTAAATTTAAATTTAAACATTATTGAGAATTATAGAAGAAAATAAAAAAGAGAATAAAAGATTGAAAGAGTAAGAGAATAAAATGAGAGAATAAAAACAGCACGTCTGGTTAGTGATCAAGGAAGGAGGCTTATTTTGCCTCTTTTCCCTCTGCTCCTTCCCTTTCTTGCTATTATGATAATCACATTTTCCAACGCAGCCATACACTTTCTCGAGTTTTTGCTCTCCAATGTAGCTTGTTTCTGACTTCTCGGCCCACTCCCTCCGCCGAGCGTTTGCTGCTACTTGCTCTCCCTCGGCTAGCATTGCATGAGCCAAGTCGCACTCTGATAAATCGAACACGGCAGGCCGGCGGCGTGCATATGGGGCGGGAAAATTGGAGAGGGAGGAGGTTGGCAGCGACGGAACGATCATGCCTGAGAGGGCGAGAGTTGGAGTCAGCGGGCCGGAAATGGCCAAGGGCCCGCCCATTTGTTGGCAAGAGCCCAGTGGTCAAGACCGCACATACGCGTACGGCATGCGGGCACTCATGCAGCAGCGTATGCCAGACATGGAGCCACGACCGGCCGCCAGAGAGGATACGTCATGGAGGAGAGACCAAGGCGAGAAGGCGGTTTCCCCTGAGGTCGTGTTCGATGAAACAGAAGGCCGGCGATGGCGGTGGCTTATGGCACAAGTGTGTTTGGAGATGTGGAAAAACGAAAAACTGGCACAACTTGCTAGAGGACGGGGAAAGAAGCAGAGCCGGATGCAGCCGTAAGATGGCACCCCGTCCTGTTCGCGATTGCACATTCCCAGTATCGGCCGAGTCGCATCCCCACCCCTTCAGATTTGGTGTTGTTGCTGTTGCTGGTGCTGCTGATAATCTCGGGCCGGCCTGCATGTTTGGCAACTCATTCTGCAAGTATAGCACAGACACAGCATGGTGCGGTTCTGTGCAGCAGTCGAGGAGGGCATGTAGAGAGCTCTTTGTTGGGATGGCCAGAAGAGGTCACGGGCATATTCATCAAAACACACAATTCTGTTACATAACAGACGATCTTGTCGACCGGAGCTCCGACACCGGCCCGTGCAGCTTTTCCTCTCAGACGTCCTCAGACGTTCTCCGGCACCACAATGGTCTTCCAGTCGGCGACGGCGAAGCGAGCTGCCGCCACGACCAGCTGCCGCCACAGGCGCATCTCGTCCGGGTCTCGCGGCGCGTACACAAACAGGTACGACACCGGCAGGCGGCCCACGGCCGCGCCGGCGAGACGGTGGCGCTCGCCCCAGCCGCGGCGCACGACCTGGGCGCCGTCGGGGCAGCTGAAGACAAGGTGCGTGCTGGCTTCGGGGTGGACGTGGCAGAACTCGTTGGGCCGGCCAGGCTCGGGTGCGAGCGAGCAGAGAGACGGCGTGCCGAGGCCCTCGAGGCGAGACGGCCGGATCGTCAGCAAGGCCGGATTGGCCGCCGCCACGGCCTCGAGGAAGGCGACCATGGCGGCGTGGGTGGCCACCTGGTCGGTCGGCCGGTCGGACATTTGGCGCTGAGGTGCGACGTACGGCGGCACGCTGGGACGGTGGCCTCGACGGGTCGGAAGACGGCCGGCCAGATGCACCGTGGTGGTGGCAACTGCTCGTCCGTCGCCGTTGTGGCGGGCCAGCCGGGCGAGGCTGGCCATTGTGGGATGCTCGAGGGCGTCGGCATCAAGCGGATCGACGGCAAACGGCTGGGCTGCGGCCTGCAAGGCCCAGCCAAAGACGTTGTAGGGCAGCCCGCCGGGTCCGAGGGCGAGGTAGCCGCGGTACGACCGGACGGCCGGCGGCACGACGGCCAGGCCGACTGCTGCCATGATGACGGCCGCAGCTGTCACGGCAGGCCGTCGTTGGCCAATCCAGGAAACGGCAGAGAACAGGTTCGTAGGCTGCGACATGGTGATGTATGGGTGTGGAGGAGGATGTGTGGGCATGGATGTGAGGATGTGTCGACGTTGTGTGTGAGTGTGAACGTGAACGTGAACGTGACTGTAATGTCTACACTGGTGTACGGCAGACAAGACTCGTAATTGTCGGATGCACAAAGGACTCTTCACCTTGACGATCGCATCCTTCATCCGTTCCGTCGTTGCTCTCTTGCGGACCCGGATGGAACGGTATGACGCAAGCTTATGCCGGGCGGATAATGCACCAACGCCGATGGCATCTCATATGTGCGGGCGCTTGCGGGTGGAGGGAAGCTGTTGATCGAGCGGTTTGCTGAGTATGATCGACAGACTAGAGCTTTTGGGGTCCCCGCGATTGAGCAAGTTACTCGGGGAAACGTTTCGGTGATGACGTGGAAATGCCGGCAGGGGAGTCTGGGAAGGTGCGACCCTGCATGCGGGAGCCTCGCTCAACGAGATAGGTGCGTTTTGCGAGCAAAGCCGTCTGGCAGTTGTGCTCGTTTGTTTTCTTTTCCGACTAGGAACCGCCTCATCTGAGATGAGATACACGACTACTTCAGGCCTGTCTGGCCTTTGTTGTGAACAGGCCGAGTGTAAACCGTCATTTTCATCGAACAGCAGCTTTGGTATGTGGTGTAAGTGGTTGAGAAGCTAATTTCTGTACGGAGTACGAAGTATTATAACTGCAATTGGTTGACTATTTTCTGCCCCCTTCCCCTTTACCTCGTTCTGTCCTGGTTCGCTCGTAGCTTCCTGTGCTCCCATTGCACACTCGCCCCTCGCGCTGACAAAGCCGGCCACCAATGGCTGCTCCATTGGCGTGGAACCGGAAAAGCCGCCACCGCCGCCTTGAACGCGTAACCGGTGCTTCAGGGCCGCCTCTGCTCCCGTGACTTCTGTCCTATCAGTTCGCTGCCTCGCCTCTGCATCTCGGCCAAGTACGCACGCCCAAGAGGCTCCCACAGGTGACGTGGACCGGTGTGGCCACGCTTCACATGCCCATTCTCGTTTTATCGTCCTGGCCTCTTACCTTGTGCTTCTGTGGTCGATATATATCCGACTTTCATCTCGCTTCTGCTTACGAGATGCAGCTTACCATTTTCTGGAGGATTCCCGAGTATTTCGTTTCTTGACTTGGCGGTGTCTTCGTCTCCTACCGGTTTGCTGTCTTGTCCTCTTTTCTGTTGTCTTTTCTGTCGTCTTTTGTTGTCGTCTTTTCTGTCGTCTTTTCTCCTCTCCTCCTCTCCTCCTCTCCTCCTCTCCTCCTCTCCTCTCTTCCTTCTGCCCTCCCCTCCTCTCCTCTCCTCCTCCCCCCTCTTCTCTATAGCCCCCCCTAACCCCCCCACCATGCCTGAACACGATCCCCGCGTCCTCTCCTACTCTCACCTCGGCGACTTTCCCCGCGCCAACGATGCGCTCCTGATGCTCCGCCGCGTCGCCTCGCTCGTCAAGCCGCTCATGCGCGCGCGCCGCTGGACTGTCGGCGAGCTCGCCGAGTTCTACCCCGACCAGCCCAATCTGCTCGGCCTCAACGTCAACAAGGGCCAGAAGATCCTCGTCCGCCTGCGCTATCCCGGCGACCGCGCGCTCTTCCTCCCGCTCGAGCAGGTCGCCGACACCATGCTGCACGAGCTCGCCCACATTGTCCACGGACCCCACGACGCCACCTTCCACGCGCTCTGGAACCAGCTGCGCGACGAGCACATGGCCCTGACCCTCAAGGGCTACACCGGCGAGGGCTTCCTGTCCGAGGGGCGACGTCTGGGGGGGACCAGCAGCAGCGGCCGCAGCGGTCACCACCATACCCGCGTCAGGCCCATGGACGAGGCCCGTCGGCTGGCCCGCATCGCCGCCGAGCGGCGACAGACTCATGGAAACCATGGAGGCCACGGCAGCAGCGGAGGTCACCGTCTGGGTGGAGTGAGGCCGCAGCCTGGCACCGACATTCGGCGCGCGATTGCCGAAGCCGCTGCAGCGCGCGGACCAAAACAAAAGCCGAGTCGGCCGTCCTCGTCGTCTTCGTCATCGTCCTCCCTATCCTCCTCCTGTGCCACGGCTGGCTACGACGACCAGACACGCCGCACCCTGGAGGAACAGGCGGCACGCAACGGCTTCCGCACGGCGGCCGAGGAGGAGGCAGCCAACGATGCGGCCATTGCGCAGGCGTTGTGGGAGCTCGTGCAGGAGGACGAGCGGCAACGGCTGGGCCCACGCTATGTCGCCCCGACGGCTGCCCATCCCGAGGGCAGCGGCAGCGGGCGGTCCTGGCCCGAAGCGATCGTCGTTGACGGAGACGTGACAGAAGCGAGAGGCGTCAAAGATGCCACGCCCGGCTGGACATGTCGCCAATGCACGCTGCACAATCCGGGCAGCTTCCTGTGCTGCGATGTTTGCGGGACGCAGCGGCCGTATTCAGCCCCTTTGGCCCCTTTAGCCCCTTTGGCCGAGCGGCCACCACCGACACCACCACGACCATCGGCCGAGGCGGTGGCGGCAGCAGTCGACCGGCCGGCGGCCCAGACGCACAAGAAAAAGGTGACGTTCACGCCGTCGACGTCGGGCGGGTCTGTGCGCGGGTCCTCTTCGTCGGCAGCAGCCTATCCGGTGGTGACGCCGGCGCCCGAGTGGATGTGCTCGTTCTGCGGCCGTGTCAGGGAGCGGCAGTGGTGGATGTGTGATCTCTGTGGGAAGATGAAGGAGACGTGGCAGTGAGAGACAAGAGACGTAGCACTAGAACCGGATCACATGTAACGATGCAGGCCCTCACGGGATGAACGTATTATTGGATTGCATGTTTGAATAAATGACTTTTCTCCTGCACAGTCACGTTCACTTGTCCAGGCTGGCCAGCCGGATGCTGACGGCCCTGCGGTGGGCCTCGAGCTCCTCGACCTTGGCCAGCTGCATGACGGCCGAGCCGACGTTGCGCAGGCCCTCAACGGTCAGGTTGGAGCTGGTAATGTGCTTGACAAAGGAGCCGAGATTGACGCCCGAGTACTGCTTGGCGAAGCCGTAGGTAGCTGACAGGTTAGCACTTTGGCATCAAGAGGGCCAGGGCTGAAACTCACGCAAGCTGTGGTTCACTCCGGCCGAGTAGTCGCCCACGCTTTCGGGCGTCCAGGGCCCGACAAAGACGCTGCCGGCATTGAAGACATCGGGCAGGACGGCCTCGGGGTTGCGGACCTGCAGGATCAGGTGCTCGGGCGCATACGCATTGCTCACGCGCATGGCCTCGGCCACGTCGGCCACCTGGACGGTGACCGAGTGGGCGATGGCGCCGCGCACAATGTCGACGCGCGGGAGGGCCTCGGCCTGGCGGGCCAGCTCGTCCTCGATGGCGGCCAGCTGGGCCTCGGTCAGGTCGACGGCCAGCAGCACGACCTGGCTGTCGACGCCGTGTTCTGCCTGCGACAGCAGGTCTGAGGCCACAAAGGCCGGATTGGCCTCGCCGTCGGCCACGACCAACACCTCGGACGGGCCGGCCGGCATGTCGATGCCCACACCCGCGTTCGTGTCGTTGCTGACGTGCATCTTGGCGGCCGTGACGAACTGGTTGCCGGGCCCGAGGATCTTGTCGACCTTGCTGACGCTCTCGGTGCCGTAAGCCATGGCGGCCACGGCCTGGGCCCCGCCGGCCAGCACGATGCTCTCGGCGCCCACCTTGTGGGCCACGTACACAATCTCCGGCGTCACCGTGCCGTCGGCCCGCGGCGGCGAGGCCAGCACGATCTTGGCACAGCCTGCCACCATGGCCGGGACGCCCAGCATCAGGGCTGTGCTCGGCAGGACGGCCGTGCCGCCCGGAACATACAGCCCGACCCGCTCGATCGGCCGCGAGAACCGGCTGCAGACCACGCCTGGCATCGTCTCGACCGTCAGCGGCTTGTCTTCGCGCTGGGCCGCGTGAAACGTTTCAATGTTGCGGAACGACACGTCAATGGCCTCGCGCGTCTCTGCCGACAGCTGCATCAGCTCGGCCGGGAAGGGTGCTCGCAGCACGGGCGACGTCAGCCCGGTGGCCTTTTCAAACTTGTGCGTGTACGACAGCAGTGCCTTGTCGCCGTTCTGTCGCACGTCGTCGATGATTGGCGTCACGATCTTCATGATGGCTTCGGACGACTTTTGCGACGGTCGCCGCAGCACTTCTTCGATCTCGGCTGTGGACACCTTGGCAGCATCGTAGCGACGCATTTTGATGGGGGCCTTTTCTTTCTTTTCCTCTTTGTTCTCCTCCTTCTCCACCACCTCCCACTTCGCCTTGGCGTTGCCCGGCCGCCGCTGCACCTTGAGCCCCTTGGCGTCCAGGCTACGGGCAATGTCGACCAGGCCGACGCCGGCGGCCACGGCCTTGACCATGGCAAAGTAGATCAGGTCAGCGGCCTCAAAGGCGACGTCACGCGGCGTGGCCGCCTCGCAGAGCTCCTCGGCCTCTTCCATGATCTTGGCCCGCAGCAGCTTGTCGTCGCCAAAGAGCCGGGCCGTGTAGGAGCCGGCCGGCGCGCTCTCGCGGCGAGCCCGCAGCGTCTGGTCGAGCCGGGCGACGCCGCCGAGGTCGCCGAAGCAGCCAAACTGGTCGAGGTGGCAGAAGCCGCGGCCCTGCTGGCGCACGACGAACCGCAGCGCGTCGCCGTCGCAGTCGAGCCCCACGCGCAGCAGCGCCTGCGTGTCGCCCGACGACGCGCCCTTGTGCCAGAGCCCGCGCTTCCGGCTCTGATACACGCCCGTCTGCGTTCGCAGCGCCTCGGCCACGCTGGCCTCGCTGCTGTAGACGAGCCCCAGCGCCGCCCCCGACTCGTCCGTCACCACCGTCGGCACCAGCTGGTCTGCCCGGTCCGAGTGCCACGCTGCTGCCAGCAGCCGGGCCACCGACACCTTGCCGTCGGGGCCGTCCGGCACCGTCGCCGCCTTGGCCGTCGTCAGTGCCGTCGACAGCAGGATCGGCGTCGCCCCCGCCTTGGCTGCTAGCGCCGCAAACCCGGCCACGTCGGCCGCCCAGGCTGCCGATGCCCGCACCAGTACCAGCGGCCGCGTCGTCGTCGTCGTCGTCTTCAGGGCCGCCTCCAGGGCCGCGGCGCTGGCGCTGTCAAAGTCGGTCACCAGCAGCCCCTGCTCGGCCGCCACGGCCGCCGCTGCTGCGGCTGCCACCACGTCGGCATCCCGCCCCGACACGGCCGAGCCCACGCGGCTGCCGTAGCTCGTCAGCTCGGCCAGCTGTGCTGGGCTCACAAACACCCGTCGGGCTCCGTTGTTCAGCAGCGCCACGGCGTCGTCTGCACATGCCAGCCCCGTCCCGTCGACAAACGGCACCAGCTCGCCCCCCCGCTCGGCCAGCAGGCCCTGCAGCTGCTCCAGGTTGGCCGCCGTGGCCTCGACAAAGATGGTGCCCAGACAGCCAATCTCGGCCGCCGTCAGTCCGTCCTCCAGGCCGTCCAGGCCGGCTGGCACGCTGACCACAAACGGCAACGGCAGTGTCGACTCCATTGTCGTCGCTTGGGCAGAAAAGAGGTGCTCGTACGTCCTGGCAAGAGAGAAAAGTCGAGATCGATGAAGAAATCACAAACGTGACGCACTGCTGGGAAAATTTTTACAGTGTCGAGTCATATCTGGGATTTGCCTTTTCTGGCAACGACTAACTAGTAAGATAGTGACTTCCCTCCAGCAATCGCCCGCGGGGCAAGCGCTATCGGATCAGACGTTCATGTCCGGCCACCAGCTCCTGATTGGCTCCTTCCGTATCCGGCACAAAACGGTCGAGGCTGAGACGCGCCACACCTTTTCTGTGGCTTGAACGTCTTTCAGCTCGTATGCTCTGTATCTCGCTTTATTCGCATCCGTCTTGTCTGCATCACGACCCGATGCGACGACATCCACATCGACCGACCACAGCTCCTCCGCCTTTTCCTGTCGACGTCGCTGTTGCCAGCAGTGCGCCGGCCGACACGACGACTGACCAATTCGGACGCTTTCGAGACTTGCCTCTCTGACGCGCATTCACATCTAGTTCACATCGCCGACCGACTCGGTATATTGGCTCAGAGACGGCCTGCGGCCTCGCCATCGCGTCCGTGGCCTCTTGTTCCCTGGCTGCAGGCGTGTCTGGCTCGACCGTTGGACCGTTGGACCGGCTGCTCAGCCCCACCTCTCCTCACCTCACCTCACATCATGGCCACCGTTGCCTCCTTCCAGACGAACGGCGTCTCGCCGACGGCGGCCACCAACGGCGGCGCCACGCTGCCGCCGTCGTCGCAGCCACAGCAGCCCGACCGCGCCCAGACGCCATCACTGTCCATGGTGGCCCAGCCGTCGGCCAGCCAGGCGCCGGCCTCGCAGACGTCCGCATCCCAGTCGTTCCAGGCCGCGGCCGCCGCAGCAGCCGCTGCCCAACAGCAGCAGCAACAACAGCAGCAGCAACAACAACAGCAGCCGTCGGTGAAGCCGCGCGACGTCCGCACCATGGAGCTGCTGCTGACGGCACAGGGCGTCACCTCATACGAGACGCGCGTGCCGCAGCTGCTGCTCGACTTTGCCTACCGCCACACGTCGGCCATCCTTTCCGACGCCCTGCACCTCAGCGCCGACCCCTACACGACGCACGCCGGCGCGCGGCCCAGCGCCACCAGCGGCGCCACCGCGTCCGTGCCGCCGGCCGGCGACGCCGCCGTCAGCGCCAACGCCGTCCAGCTCGCCATTGCCAGCCGCCTCGCCTTTCAGTTTCGCGGCGGTCCCGGCGGCCCGGCCGCCGGCGGCGGGCCCTCCAAGGAGTGGCTGCTCGAGCTCGCCCGCGAGCGCAACCGCGTCGCCCTGCCGCGCGTCGGCGCCGTCGAATGGGGCGCCCGCCTGCCCAGCGAGCGTTTCGTCCTCTCGGGCGTCGGCTGGGGCCTCCGCGACGCCTGGGCTGCCGGCGCCGCCGATGCTGATGCCGATGCCGAAGACGACGAGGACGAGGAAGAACAGGGCCCCGGCGCAGGCCTGGCTGGCCACGACGACCTCGTGCTCAACAAGGCCGACGACGAAGACGGTACCCACACCGGTGCGGCCGCCGAGAAGCGGCCCAACGGCGACGGCGACGTGGCCATGGGCGATGCCGACGGCCCCGACGACGAGGACGGCGGCGGCGACGGCGTCGAGGGCGGCACCATTGGCGACGTCTTTGCCGACGACGGCATGATGGAAGACGAGGACATGGGGATGGAGTAGGGGGGAAGCAACTACATATATCCTTCTGTGCAATCATGAATCATTTATTCCGTTGGACGTCAAGTCGGCACGAGGAACAGGAGAGAATCAAGATAGCTACTCAGATAGCTACTCAGATAGCTACTCAGATAGATACTTAGATAGTTACTTGGAGCGAAAAAGCTCCAAAGAGAAACTGAAAGACCGGTAAGCCCAAAGACGCCCAAAAGTCGGATGCATTGCCTAGGTGATATCTTTGGGAATCCCGCAAAAAAAAGACGAAACAATCCACGCAAAACGCCTCGCTATGCAGCAGCAGCTTGCTGGCCTCGAGTGGCCGTGCTGCAAAAAGGCAGCGTCCCTCGTCCTTGTTGGTATCTACATCGCCTCCGCACTCTCCTCTTTCTTTGGCGGCATCACCTCGACCGACAGGTTCTCGATGCCCGTGATCAGCTCGGCGCCCACATCCTTTGTCGTCGTGCTGGTCGCTTCCGATACCTGCGACATCTCCGACACTCTGCCGTTGGCCGCTGCACTATCGACTTCTTGGACTTCTTGGACTTCCTTCTCCTCTGCAGCCAGAAGTGCCACCGGAGCCGCGTCTTCCACTTCCTCGTTACTGTCGTCGCCCATCTCAGTCACATCCTCACCCTCGTCCTCCTCGGCCTCTTCTTCAACCCCTCCGACTTCTCTGACCTCGTCTGTAACCGTCTCTGGAGCCTCTTCCTCACCTCGCTCCTCCCCACCTTGCTCCTCTTCACCCTGCTCCTCCTCGCCCTGCACCTCCTGAACCTCGTCCTCACCGCCCTCCTCTTCGTCATACACATCCTCATCATCTTCATCTCCACCGTCACGCTCTTCTGCAATCATGGAATCCATCATACGTCCGTCGTTGTCGTACTCGCCGCTGAGGATGCTGCCCTCACCATACTCGTCCATCGAGTTTCGAGAAATGTAACTGTCCCCCATCCCTTCGCCGGCTTCCTCGTCATCGAGGTCTTCATCCTCCTCGTCCAGTTCTTCTTCGTCGTCCTCCTCCTCCTCATACCGGCTGTGGCCGTGCGTGGCTGTGGTTCGTCGTCCGCGAACATCGTCGTCGCCCGACTCGCTGGCAGAGAAGTCGTCCAGCTCCAGCGGCGCATCGCGCCAGTAGCGGAAGTCCGTGTAGTCTTCGCCTCCGCCCTTGACCAGCGTGCTGACGGGCGGGAAGTAGTGGTCCACCACCTCGGTGATGTTGACATACGTCAGCTTCAGCTGGTTCAGGCTCAGCAGATCGAGCGACACCTCGGCATTCGCATTGATCGTAAAGATGCGGTTGCGCGGCACGTCCACCGTCCGGTACGAAATCTGGTCCGTGAGCCGGTTGCCAAAGCCGGCGTAGAACGGGTGCGAATTGCTGCCATACAGGTTTCGAATGTCCCGCAGCGTTGCCATCTTGAACACCTCCGGCTTGCGCAGGTAGATCTCACGGCGCAGCGCCGCCATCGTGCGGTCGGGCGACAGGATCGTCGGCCCACGAGGCAGGCGGTAGCCCCCCTGCAGGATGCCGTGCAGATACGTGCGCGTCGAGTCGGCCTGGCCGACCGAGCGGCTCGTCAGGTACATGATGTTGTAGCCGTTCGCCACAATGTCGCTGTACAGTTTGGCCACGCCCGCATGGGTCCAGTCGCGGCCAATCATGTTGAGCACGTGACCGAGCGCGTCCGACTTGGTAATGGTGCCGTCAATGTCCGAGATCACCACCGGCACGTCGTTCTTCCACAGGTACATGTAGGCCGAGCACGTCGCCCGGTTGACCGTGAAGCTCATCGTGTTCTCGCCCGGCTGCAGGTCCAGCGCCTTGAGCTGATCGCTAGTCAGCCGCAGCGTCTTGGCGTAGTTCCGGTTCGGGTCTCCGACCGCCGACACGAGCCCGGGCGACGACGGCGGCGTGTTCTGGTCTGCCATGCCGCCGGCGTCCGACTCCGTGCGCCGGTGGCTCGGTATGCCTGGCACCGATCCAGAGCTGTCGTCGCTCTGGTAGCCCGGGTCCGACACCGCGTCCAGGGGCCCAGACGGACCGCTGCCACCACCAGCACCGCCGCCCATCGACGACTCCATCACGCGCTTCATGGCCGCCTCCTTGGCCTCCTCGCTGCTGTAGATCCACAGGTTGCCCTGCTCGTCCATACCAAAGAGGGCGCCGACGTCGTAGTTGCCCTGGAGCTCGTTGGAGAGCACGCGGCGCGCCAGGATCTCGGCACGCAGCGCGTCCTCCTCGCTGCCCTTGAAGCCGGTCATGTCGAGCATGAGGTCGCCCGAGTCGGTCACGCGGCTGGGAATGTTGACAGACGACAGCTCCCGGGACAGAGTCAGCGCGCGCTCCAGAGCCTCGGGCGGTGCGAGCGGCGGCGGGCTACGCGACCGCTCCGACCGTCGTGTGCTGGTGGCATCGCCGTCGGCCGAGTCTGCCTGTGTGTCGGAGGTGTGGCGGAGCGTCTTGGGGAGCACATCGTCGCTGTGGGCTCGTTGCGCCCATGCCGACCAGTCGCCGGCCTTGAGGTTACCATACGTTTCGGGAGATGCAGAGAGGGGAGTGAGCAGGCCTGTGAGAAGACGCGAATGTGTTAGAGTGTGCAAGACGGAAAACGAAAGAGGCAAACACAACACAAACTGACCGTTTTTTTGCTGCGCCGAAGCCGCCAGGATGGTGGGAATGACCGTGGGAGGCGACAGCGAGTAGCTCGACGAACGCGACTTGACGCCCAGCCCGGCAGAGTCGAGGGCCAGGAGCTCGGGCTCCTGGAGCTGTGCCGAGCCCAGGCCCAGGCCGGCTTGGGGACCGAGAGAGGGACTGCTGACGGGCGACGATATGGGCGAGGTCTGCATGCTCTGGGGGATGTTGTCGGTGGTCTCAAAGACGAAGAAGGCCTCGCCGCCCTCGCCCAGCTTCATGGAATAGTCCTGGCGGGCGCCGTTGACCTTGAACTCGACCTTCTTCTCGTATGGGCGCAGCAGCGAGAACTTGCCAAAACGGACGTGAAAGGGCGAGCACATGAGCGAGCCATCCTCCTGCTCGACGACAATGACGTCAATGGCGCCGCTAAGCGTGGCCGGGTTGATCGAGTTCCACGCCGTTGACACGGAGTCGCTGAGGTTGCGCACGTACTGCATTTTGGTGGCAGCGGTCGAGGCCGTCAAGACAGTCGAGACGTCGGGAGCGGTGCAAATCGACAGAAAACGAAAGGCAGGCACGCAAGGCGCCGGAAAGCCGGACGAAAACACAGAGCAAGCAAACCGTCGACCGAGGGCCGGAGAGCGGCCTAGCCGAGGTTTGACGGTTCACGTGGACGGACAGAAGAACACGGTAGACCGAAGAAGCTCTCGTTTTTTCGACTCGCAGGGCCAATGGCAAAAAAAGAACAAGCAAAACAGGACACCGGGTCGAGAGCAAGAGCAGCGAGCAGAGAGCAAGTATAGCAGGAGAGATGAAGACAATATGGACGAGTAGATTTAGGGGCTGGCCGTGGACGATGCGCAAACGAGCTGTTGGATACGAGATGTTGAGAGGAGCCAAAGTCCAGGATGTGAAAGTGGAGCGTGGTTTGGTTGGGCATGTGAATGGGGGGAATGGGCTGGCTAATAATATGACGGAGCTCCAGAAACACACCTGTTGCCTGCCTGCAAACGAGCAGCAGCAGGACAAATCGGACAGGCCCCAACAAAAAGCCCCCACACGCCAGGCAGTTCGTTCTCCGCCCTGCGCAACATCTGCGCTGACTGGTGTTCGTCCAGGCAGCTGAGCCGGCCGCGGCTGCCCGGATTACAGTGTAGCAGGCTGATGGTGCGGTTTGGCCGCCCCAACAAGAAGGCGTGTCAGACGGCCGACGCCTGGAATGGGACCAGTAACGACTGTCCGGCTGTCCATCCCGGCTGCACAGCGCATCTGACGTGTTCGCCCTCCCGTAAGGAAGGCCGCGCCTCCTGGTCCCTGAAGGTACGGGATCACTCCGGTCAGTAATAAGATGTCGCCTGCTGCTTTGCCGCAACGACGCTCCTGCATCCCTGCACCGCGGGGTCGTTCTTCCACCTGCTCACTTCCGGCAGACCCCTACAAGTGGGGTCTTGTTCCTGTCATCTGGTGCCGTTGACAGACTACGAGTAATCCGTACTCATAGTCCGTAGTCCATACAATTTCTCGTTACCCCCCATCGCCGGTATCGCAGTCAACAACCCAGCACTCTGTACGAGTACGAGTGCTGCTAATTGCACTGTATCAACAGACGTGTACTGGCTTCAACAAGTCTCGATGTCTATTCTACGAGAAGGAAATAGCACTTTCGGTTTGGCTTGTTTGATAGTATTACATATAGCACTGCTTTCAAGCCGATAGACGGCTGGTTCATGTGCCTGTGACTCAACACTCTACTCCTACAGTGCGCTTAGCTTCGTCTGAAAAGCTTTCAAGAACGGGAAGAAAATAAAATATTTTGCCGGGCGGTGAGTTTTAATGAGTCAATGGCACCTCTTCGGAGAGCTCTCATCGGCCTGCACCTCGCTCACAGACGCATTGCATCCCAAACTCACTCCCCAATAGCTCCCACCTGCCATTTATCCCACCATGTCTGGAACCACTCTCCTGCTGCGGTCCGAGACGAAGCACCTCGAGCACCGCTCGGCGCTGACTCCCACCACCACCAAGGCGCTGATCGACGCCGGCTTCACCGTCAAGGTCGAGCGCAGTCCGGGCCGCATCTTTGAGGATGCCGAGTTCGAGGCCGTTGGCGCCACGCTGATCCCCGAGGGTAGCTGGGTCGACGCGCCCAAGGAGGAGATCATTGTCGGCCTCAAGGAGCTCGAGGAGAAGGACTGTAAGCATGGCGGGGTTCCGGCACCCTCTCGGCCCTCGCAGGCCCGTTGCTGACACGACCGCAGTCCCTCTCAAGCACACCCATGTGCAGTTTGCCCGTGAGTCACCCGCGCAACGACGAGCTCTGACGCGTGTACGCTGACTAAGCCCACAGACTGCTACAAGGGCCAGGCCGGCTGGGACACGGTGCTGGCGAGGTATGCCCGCGGCAACGGCACGCTGTTGGACCTGGAGTTTCTGAGCGTGAATGGCCGCCGCGTGGCCGCGTTCGGCTACTGGGCCGGCTTTGCGTGAGTCTTGCGTCCGTTGCTCTGTTGAGCCAGCGATCTGACCTGTCTGACCTGTCTGACCTGTCTAGCGGTGCCGCCCTGGCGATCGAGCTGTGGGCCTGGCAGCTGACGCATAGCGCGGACGAGCCGTTTCCGGCCGTCGAGAGCTACCCAAACGAGGCGGCCCTGGTGGCCGACGTGAAGAAGGCGTACGCGGCCGGCCAGGCAGCATCGGGCGGCAAGGTGCCGCAGGTGATTGTCATCGGAGCTCTCGGGCGTTGTGGCAGCGGCGCGGTCGACATGTGCCTCAAGGCCGGCATCCCGGCCGACAAGGTGCTCAAGTGGGACATGGCCGAGACCAAGGCGGGCGGCCCCTTTGCCGAGGTGGTCCAGAGCGACATCTTTGTCAACTGCATCTACCTCAGCTCCAAGATCCCGCCCTTTGTCAGCGTCGAGTCGCTGCAGCAGCCCGGCCGCCAGCTGTCGGTCGTCTGCGACGTCTCGGCCGACTCGACCAACCCGCTGACGCCCGTGCCCATCTACACCATCACCACCACCTTTGACAAGCCGACCGTCGCGGTTGAGGGCCTCTCGTCCGGCCCCCCGCTCGCCGTCATCTCCATCGACCACCTGCCCAGCCTGCTGCCGCGCGAGGCCTCCGACACCTTCAGCCACGACCTGCTGCCGTACCTGCTGACACTGAACAACTGGCGCGCTGATCCCGTCTGGGCCGGGGCTGAGAAGCTGTACAAGGACAAGGTGGCTACCCTGCCGGCTGCTGCCCTGCAATAGGGCCTGGGGCACGTCTATAGGTGATAGGTGCAAGGTGCAATAGAATGAAGTTATAGTTTGGGCAGACGATCTGTGTATGTCATGCCTAACCAGACTCGCCTTTCCGGTGGGATGTGGCGGCATGCTCGGTTGTGAGACGACCGGTTCATCGAATTAAGCGCATGTGCAAGGCAAGTGCCACTACTGGCAATATATGCGGCTCGGGTACAGCTGCCAGGAGCGGAAATAGGCTACCGCTGCAGACATGGCACCTTCTGCGTCCCCGCACCAGAAGCACTGAACAGACTGCCGTAATAGCTGCAGCAGCCGAGACTGCAGCCTTTGTGTGGGTGTGCGATGCAAATGACGCCGGCTGGCCGATGGCCGCTTGTCGGGCGGGTGCCAAGCCCCCGTTTCTGTGAGCCCGTGTCTAGTCGTAGGGTGGTAGCACGATACTCCAGACCGTGGCCGGCCTGGCTGGCCTTACCTGTGGGCCGCCAGTGAGAATCCGGCTAGACGAGGCCGTGTCCGCCTGCCTCGATGTGCTTGACACGAGTCTCGTAGCACTGCTAAGATAAGAAAAAAGCGGGCAAGACGTGCATGTCGATCATTTATTTTACCTCCGATCTTCCGTCGATTAATTCTCTTTTGACCCTCGTGTTGCATGTGCTAGCGCTGCACGGAGCAGATATGCCACTTTCATTCGCTCGTGACCACAGTCGACGTCGTTTAGCCGTAAGGCCCGTGTGGTTGCTTTGCGTGTTTTCATCCTGCTGTTTTTCTTGTGCCCTTCTGGGTGGCAGCTGTTGCGATGCCACTCCAGTGTAGCAGGCAATCTTAACCTGTCGTCTCTGCTTGCAGACTAGGGCCGTTTTCTCGGCTCGCTCCTGTTGAGTAATTAGCGCTACGGCATTTGGACCGCATTTGCGGTGGCGGCCGAGCTCACGAGAAATAGAGCAGCCCAAGACGGCCACGAGAATCAACAGACGAGAAGGAGGCAAGCCCGATCGATATGCCAGATAGATACGCCAGATAGAGACGCCACGCTCCAGACGCGATAGTGCATCCGTCTCGGCAAAATGGCTCGCCATGCGGATAGCCCGTTCCCCATAGTCGCCTATTATTGCAACCCCCTTGCACCCATCTAACTGCCGCCAGCTGCTGCCACACCAGCCGCTGGCCATGACCTGCTAGCGCTGTTTCGTGCCGCAGGTTTGCGTCCTTTGTCCTTTCTCGCCTCTCCTGCGACGTGTCCCTGTGTCCCGCCGTCGTTTCGACTGCTGGCAGAATCCTTCCGGGGAGGTGCAAGCCACACCCGTCAGCTCGTACAAGCACAAAGAGTGAAAAAAGCTTCTTTTCACTAGCTCTCCCACTCCGCTGTCTCATGGTGCCGTAACATGCCGGAAGGTCGGTTCATCTCCCCCCCAAAGGCCCTTTTTAGTCAGCGCCCCTCTGAACCACCTCGCCCACTGGAAAAAGACCGCTGTGGCCGACGCTACCCACCTGGACATTCGCTATACCCACACGCCAAACCGCCCCCCCTCTCCGGCCCCAAAGCAGCCTCTCTTTTTGCCTTTGGAAACGGATGCATCTTTTGCTATGGTTGATCTGTTAAAGCTAGCAGGGGCTACTTTATTTTTTTTTGCGCTCTCCTTTCACCCTTTCTCATGTGTGCCTGACTTGGGCGAAGTGCATCTTTTTACCGTGGAGACGATCCTTTTTTTTTAAACCCTCTTTTTTCTGGCATTTTTTTCGTCTTCTCACCACTGCGAATCCTATTGCCTCATCTTTGTCCTCTTCTCTCTCCCCTCCTCTCTCTCCTCCCTACCGTCTACACCCACGCCATACCCCCAGCTCACCCTCCTCCTTCGCGGCCGCTACCGCCCACCTGCCCGGCAGGACTACGATCCTTTCTCTTGGGCATCATCTCCTTTTCGTCTCCTCGACTGTCTCTCGCCTGGTTCTCCTTCGTCGCTCTGTGCGTCTTGACCCATGTTTTCAGCTCTGCCGCCCCCGACTCGCAGCTGCTCGCCACGATATGTTATGGGTTACGTGGACGATTCCGCCGCTGGTCTCTTCGCTGGTCCTCTGCTTTGCCGTGCTCGTCATCTGGGCTGCTGATCCCAAGGTCACCCACCTCAACCTGCTGTCTGTCCTCGTGCTCGTTCTCCTCGGCCTCTCCCTGGCTCCCGACCGCGCCTCCGACGTCTTTAATGCCCTCTACCGACTGTCCATCACCCTCATCGACGATTGGCGCCTCGACGGCCTCACTCTGACACATGCGAATATGCTCGTGAGCGGTACAGCCGTGGTCTGGTTCGTGCTGTCCTCCCCCGCCCTCCTCCGTCCTGTGCGGCGTCTCCTCTCCGGCGGCTCTTGCTGCACGCTTGCAGGCACGGTGCACCCCTACCTGAGCTGCAGCACCCATCTGCCTGGCAACTAACCCTAGACTCTTCTTCAGGCTGGCGCGTCGAGCCCTACAAACGCTGTGGAAGCCAGTGCCCGAGCTGATTGACATCCTGGGCGTCGAAGTACCGGTTCCGCCGGATGTTTCTCTAACGGCGATTGGCTCTGACAAAGCAACCATTACCTGGACGCATCCTCCTCCTAACCGACCGGTGGAGAAGTATGTTATCCAGGTGAATGGCGTCAATGGTGCGTAGTAATCTTGCAGAAGCGTTCTTCCGAGGCGGAGAAGTTCTGGTGTCCGGTCCCATTGGCTGCTAACGGTGATGGAAAACAGTCGGGGAGTCAACGACGAGTCGTGATAACCTCATCACCGTGTCTGGGCTCAAGGCAAACCACTTCTACAATGTGCGCATCATCGCAGTCGGCTCCAACAACTTCCAGGCCGGCAGCCGGGTTCTCCGGCTTCGCACGTTTGCCTCGAACGGCCAGCCTCGACTCGGCACTGCGCGCTTGCCGACCGACTTTTCTGACAATGACACGCCATCGCGACAGTCGGATGCCGCAGGGGCCGACGAGAACGGGTCGACAAGGCAGTTTGTGACGTCCACGTTTGGCATCGCCCAGCCCCTCCCACAGGACATGGCACAAGGCCTCGCAAGAGACGGGAATGGGAATCTGTCGGCGGGGCTGAATCACTCCCGGCGCAACACTGTCAACAGGCGGCATTCACCGTCTACGGCCAGCCTGGACCAACAGCAGCAGGGCTCGGCCATGTCTTTGGCCGTACCAGGAAGCAACGAGGAGACGAAGCTGACGGAAGCCCAGATGGCCGAGCTAAACCAGAAGTACCTAAACCTTCGCAGAGAGACGGAGGAGATTACAGCTCTGATAGCGAAGGAGGAGGAGGACTCGAAAAAGCTCATGGCGGAACATGAAGCCGAGAAACGAGCGAAACGAAAGGAGCATAAGCGAAAAGAAGAGCAGACGGAAAAGCTCAAACGGGAACAGGGCTCCACCGAGCGTGCCATGCGAGCCGCTCTCCAACGGCGCGCGCAAAAAGAAAAGAAGCTCAAGGAGAAGGTTGCCGAGCTGGACCGGCTTCGCGATAACATTGCGAAGTGGGACAAGGGCATCCAGGACATGCGGCAGGACCAAGCCAAGTACAACGAGCAGCGGGCCGAGCTGGAGGAGGAGCAGCAGAAGAAGACGACGGAGCTGCGGGAGAGCACGGCCGAGGCACAGGCCGAGTGCTCGCGCCTGGAGGCCGAGCTGAAGGAGAAGCGGCAACGGGTCAAGGAGCTGGAGGACGACCGGGACAACCAGACCAACAATGGAGACAGCGCGGCGTGGCGTGCAAGCCTCGTGGAGCTGCACCGAGAATGGCAGCGCAGCGAGCTGGAGTTTAGAAATAGGCTCCTGCACGAAACCAGGCGCCAGCAGGGGCTCGACGGCCATATCAGCATCCTCTCGGCGCAGATGCAGCAGATCCCCCACAACTACGTCGGGCCGTACAGCCCCTTCAACCCGGCAGGGCCTGCTGGTACGCTGGGGACGTCGACGAATGCGCCGCCCGGCTTCGACTTTGACAGCATGTCCATGGCCCAGCTGAAGCACCGCAGCCGCGCGAGCAACTCGATCTCGAGTGTTGCCATCTCGTCTCCGCCTCAGGCATACTCCCTGGCCGATATGAACGGGCCGATCACATCGACGGCATCGCCGTACATCAGTGCCTCGCGGCCGTCCACACAGTCCGGCTTTCTGACGGGCCCGTACATGGGCCCGGCCGCTGAGCACCATCTGATGATGGACGAGAGCGGGTTCAGGGCCCTGACAGCCGGGGCGCCGTTGAGTCCGTCGGCCACGTCCCTGTTGCCGTCCAATATATTTGCCGATGACGACGCCTCGGACACGGCAGACCTGGTCAGCCGGATCAGCCCCTTTGTGCCCATGCACACGGAGTCGCCCGACCTGCTTGGAAGCCATGATGGCAGCGGGAAAAACAACGGCAGCGACCTGGCCAACGGCAACGGCAGCAGCAACGGCAGCAGCAACGACAACGGAGTCTCGACCAACAACAACGATCCTCAGTCACCAGCGTCATCGAGTCGATCGATGAGCATCCTGTCCAGCCCCCGAGACTCGTCTCAGCACCTCCCGTTCTCCGTCTACGGCCTCGATTCTATTGACGGACGGCCGCCTCAGTCGGGGAGACTTCCGTCGCCTACGATGCCGCCGGTTCACGGTCAGGCGCCGGCGAACCCTCGATTCGGCATATTCACGTTCCCTCGGTCGCGTGGTGCCAAAGCCCTGGACGGCGATGGCCCGGCTCTCGGGTCCCTTAAGCACGGACAGAGCCAGTCGTTCCCCCGACAGGGCGAGGATGCCGAGCTCGGAAACAAGAGCCGGCGCATCAGCCTGTCGTCCTGGAGCGTGTTCAACCGCAACTCGGCCGGGCCGGAGATCATGGACAGCCAGTTCTCGTCAGCGGGCGCGGGCATGATCAAGCCTGGCTTTTCGGCCCGGAGTCTCTTTCCGTTTGCATCGCGCACAAACGGCAGCATCTTTGCGGACCGAGACGCGAGCAGCCCACGGCCAGCTTCGGTGGCGTCAACGGACATGCCTCGTCCCTCGACCGACAGCGGCTCGATCTGGGGTCCGCCAGGACTGGAGGGTGGCGGCGGCAGTCTCAACAAGTCGTCCCGGCTGTGGCCCGGAGAGACGGCATGGCCCAGCAGGAACCCGTCGCGCCGGCCGTCGATTCACGGCTCGCCCTCGGCGCTCAAGACCAACCTGGCGTCGGCCGACGACGAGATCCTGGACGAGGAAGAGCTGCTCAATCCGGAGACGTCCCCAAGCCAAGTTGGCGTGATTGGAAGTCGTCCGCCGGCAGCCGACAAGAAGGCGGCGTCCTCGCTGGGAAAGGCTCTCAACCCGGCGGCGCCGACGTTCATGGCCAACATCTTCCGAACCAAGAGCGAGAGGGGCAAAGACAAGGCCAAGGACAAGAGCAAAGGCCGCGACAAGGACAAGGACCGGGACCGAGACGAGACGACGGCACCGGGCACACCGACGACGGCTGCGGCGACGCCAAGCCTGGGCATTGAGGAGACGCTGGCGAGCCGGCGGCTCTCGCGCGACGGCCACTCGCTGCGGACGCAGACGTCAGTCTCGGAGTCGCGGGAGTCGCTCGACTATACGATCTCGAACACGGCGTCGGAGCCGAACAGCGTGGCGGTGCTGTCGTCGTCCAAGGACAGCAGCGAGCACACGCTGCTCAAGCTGTTCAAGAAGGAGAGCACCAGCAAGCTGAGCTTCTCGCGACGGATCCGGCAGTCCAAGGGACCGGGCAGCATGACCAACTCGGACAAGAACATGTCGGCGGGCCGGTCGAGCTTTGGCGACTTTGAGGACGTCAACGACGAGCTGGACCGGGCCTTGTCGGCGTCTGGCCGCGGCGGCAGCGTGCTGGGGCCCGAGAGCGTGACGGGCAGCCCGTGTCCGTCGCTGGGGCCGACCAAGTCGCGCGAGAGGGCCGAGGGCAAGCCGAAGACGTCTGGGTCGTGGTTCTCGATCAAGAAGAAGAATCGGGAAAAGGAGAGCCTGGAGATGGACCGCGATCGGCTGATGGAGACGGAATCCGTGTCTTCTATTGCGCCGACGGAGGACGGCGAGAAGAGGGCAGTGTGAGGTGTCGTGCTTCTTGATCGTTTGGTCGTCTTCGACATCTTGATCTCGTCATCTTGACCTTATGCTCCTGCTACTGCTCCAGCTGCTGCCTTTTACTTGGCCCGCTGCCAGAACAACCAGAGTATAGCTTAAACTTCAATAAACCTGTGCATGACCTACCTGTTGTGCGTCGCCAGTGACTGCTGTCAGACCTGTTCGTAAGACATGTACTCTGTAGAGCGATGGACCACCTGAAGCGCTAGAGCGAAAGGCGGTGGGGACGTGAGCACATAATGTTGTGCGTGAGCTGTTTTAAAGCGGGGCGGTGAACTTCCGACGACGACGCTTTGTAAGATATTAATCGGACAGTCTCACCCTCGCCCGCCGTCCCACCCCTCTCGAGGCCGACAGCAGTGCTAGATTGAGGGCAGGCCAGACGACCGACGAGTGCGAGATTGCGAGCCGGACCGGACGAGACAGCCGAGGAGCGTGATTGGCGATTTTCGCGACGATTTGCAGGATTTTCCCGCCCGACAGTTTTTCGACGAGCCCAGCTCCAGTCCATGGCTGCCATGGCCGTCGATCCGTCCGCACCAGCAGCCCCGGGCGGCAGCGGCGACAGCGGCAGCACCAGCTCGGCCCCGACCGGACAGCCGCGGCGGCTGGGGGGGCTGCCGACGGCGAACCCGATCCCGCTCTCGGCCTCGCAGGAGGCGCAGGTGCGGGAGCTCTACTACGACCGGGTGCGGCAGCAGTGCCAGGCGGAGATTAAGGGTGTGTCTCGAGCGTTTCTGTGGGTTACTGTCTGCATTCTGTACTCACAACACAGCCTTTGCCGAGTGCGCGCTGGGACGGACGTTTTCGGTCGTGTTTGCGTGCCGCGAGAACAACAAGGCGATGAATGCCTGCCTCAAGGGCCACGCAACGCCGGCGGCGCTGGACGCGGCGCGCGAGGAGTGGTTCGCGCGGCGGGCAGAACGGGCGGCCGAGCGGCAGCGCAAGGCGCGGCGCAAGGCCGAGCAGGAGAAGCTGCTGCGGGCATGGTGGGGCCTCGAGGGCGCCGACGGGTCGGCCGGCGTGGAGGACGTGCAGGCGCGGCGGCGACGGCTGGAAGAGGAGAAGATGGCGCGGCCGGAACGGTTTGGCGGGTTTGCGGCCAAGGACCGGCCGCGGTTCGAAGACATACCAGGGGAGAAGTAGGGACAAGACGGACGAGAAAAGGAGACAGAGCCTTGTGTCTGTCCTGTTTATATGGCGCATGGCTACGGTTGACAGTGTGGATTCTATGGACAGTCGGCGTTTTTAGTCCTCTCATTTCTCCTGGCGGATGTTGGCAGCTTCTGCCGGCAATGTATTTTATACACATACGATGGACAGACGAGGGGAATCTCAGTATCATTACACAAGCTACCAAACTACCTACAAGCTGCCTGTCTGCCTGCAAGCCGCCTGTCTGCCTACAAGCTGCAAACTGCCTACAAGCTGCCTGACTGCCTACAAGCTGCCAAAACTACAAGCTGGCCACAAATGGTTTCCGGCCGGCCCTCTGGAGCTCTGCCTGGACGAGGCCGACGACGGCGCCGGCAACGCCCCAGGAGATCTCGTAGCCGCGGCCGCCGACGCCGTAGGCGTGCACGATGGGGCCCTTGGCCGTGGCCTCGGTCTCGAGCCGCATGCCGCCGCGTCGAGTCGGACGGCGGCCGACGACATCGGCCACGACGTCGAAGCGGCCGGGCGTGCTGCCACCTTGCAGCACGGGCGGGTACGTGGCGGCGAAGCGGGCGAGCAGGCGCTCGCGCACGGCCAGCGACGGCGTCGCGTCCCAGTTGTCGGGCTCCTTGGTGCCGCCGATGATGGTGCCGCCGTCGTAGAAGCGCGGCACCGAGAAGGACCAGCTGCCATCAGCACTCTGCCGCGTGACCGTGGCGTCGCAGCGGTTGCGCACGAGACAGGTCTGGCCGCGCGTGATGAACATGTGCGGGTCGTCGCCGAAGCCGTTGCCGGAGCAGTTGACGACGAGGTCAAAGGCCGCGGCCGCGGCGCCGGTCGCCGTCACCGGCAGCAGCAGCTCGCTGGGGCTGCGCAGGTCACGTTTCTGCACGTGACCGCCAAGGGCCGAGAAGCGGCGCAGCAGATAGGCGCAGTAGACCATCGGGTTGACGCACCAGGTGCGGTACGTGACGCCAAAGACGACGGCCTGGGTGCCGGCCGCGGCGGGCGGGAACTCGCTCGGTGTCAGCAGCCGGAAGTGCAGGTTCAGGTCGGCGTCGTGCAGGCCCAGCGCCGCCTGCACGGCCTCGTCGGCCAGCTGCGTGTATTCGGGACCCGGTGCCTCGAGATACTCGATGCCCGGCAGAAAGGTGATGCCGGCCTCGGGGCTCGCCACCTGCACCGCCTGCATGTGGCGGTACGTCGCCAGCGCAAAGCCGTGGTCGCGCGCCTGGGCTGCCGCCTCGGCCGAGCCGTCGGCCACCCAGAGGACCCAGCGGTTGTGGGCGCCGGCCCACGGCGACGAGAAGTTCACCGCTGCCGGCGCGTCAAAGAAGAAGCTTTCGGCCGGCGCCGGGAAGTCGCGCGCTACCACCGTGACGTCGACCGCGTCGCCGAGGTCCTCGACCAGGCGCAGGGCCGCGCTCAGGCCGGTGATGCCGGCCCTGCCTGTGTCAGCAGTGAAGCCATGGAAGCTCTGTCGGATGACTCAGCCACGTACCCGATAACGGCGATTTTGACCGGCATGTCGACGGAGAGAAGAGGCAAAGGGACAGGAGAGAAGGGAAAAGCGAATCGTCGAAGAACCAGATTCCTACAAGCAGTGAGACGAGCAAGGAGACAAGTAGAAGGCAGTATCTTCGTCACAAGGCAGACTCGTTGTTTTACATGCACGTAGCCGGGACCATTCTCCGAAAAGCGCACGTGAGCGCCAGTGGGGCGTCAGCTCTTAGCTACGGAGTAATACGAATGATACAGGCAAGACGAAATCGGCAAACATGCCGGCCGAGCATCGGCCGCCGAAAGCCTATAAGACCAGGACGTCGAATGTCAACTGCCGATTGTCGAATGATGCGAGCTGCGACGAGATAGTTTCAACTGATGGCGGCTGCCCTCATAGGCAGCTCGTATCTTACAACGCCTTGTCGTTCTGGTCCAAAGCCGTTCTCGGCTGTCCAGCCTTTCGGAGTACGGAGTGAGAGTTCGGAGTAATCGCGAGGCGGTGGCGATCGAGCAAAACCGATTAGCAATTGATACCAGCCAGCCAATGACTCTTCTTCTGAGAAGGAAAAAGAAAAGATAGACAAAAGGAAAACGAAAGGAAAAGAAAAAAAAAGAAAAAAAAATGGGAAAAATGGGAAAAATGGGAAAAAAAGCAGAGCCGTCAAGGCTGAGTAGCCCACACACTACAAAAGCAATGCTAGCCGGAAAGAGCAGTATAGCTTAGGCTGCAGAACACAAACATGACGTCGTCTAAGGAGGCCACCGGGCCTTGTTCGGTCTGGAGCACTCGTCCTTTCCAGTGAAAGTGGACGGCCCTCCTCACCACAAAAAGAACGTCATCTAGACCGACGTTTGCATGGTTCTACTGGCAGCTAGCGAGATGGTCGCATCAAGCTCGTGTCTGCGAACCGTTGCGCCTGAACAGGAAAAACATGGGGAGGGGGCGGGATGGAGTAAGGACTCCGGCAGTAGGCGTTGTCCGGCAAAGGAGGGTGTGAGGACACCGGCGCTGATTCGCAGGCGGTCCAACGTGGGGGAAGGCATTGGGCCGGGGCAGCGAGAGGTGTTTGCGATACTTTGAGTCAGCGGCAGCCTCGCTTCGATTCTCTCGGGCATGGCAGCTGTATTGCCACCAGTATTGCCAGTGCTGCCAGCTGCCAGTGCTGCCAATGGCTCTTTCCCCGTGAGCCGGCTGCTGCCCATAATCGTATGATGCCAGCCCGGCCTTTCATGCGATAAGATACTGTGTAGTCTGTATTATACGTAATATTATAGCGGCCGCAGCCCCCATATGACAACCAGAGCCCGCGGGCAGCTGTACCAGACTCTCTGCCTGCTGCAGCCACGGCCAGCCAACCGGAGCGTTGCGCCCACCACACGGGCCGCGGAGGGCTACCACAAATCCGATGAGATACAGGGGCGCAGAGACGACCGCTCTGCAGGCGCTCACTGCTCAGTGGGCACTCGTACGTCTATCTTGTAGAGCACGGACTGCGATAGGGAAGTGCGACGTGGGACAGCCCAGGCAGAACTGTGCGACAACTCTCCCCCCCGAAATCCCCCCAAACGGCGAGTATCATCCCTCTCTGCTCCTTCTCCACCGCGAGATTCGTCGTTCCTCCATCGCCCTCCTGCCGTCCGCCTGCTCCTTCCTGAACTGCATACATGCTCCGTAGCTTGAGCTCTCCACTCTTTCCGTCTGCTGCTCGCCAAGAGACCGGCCGTCCTCTTTAATCCTCCTTCTAGTCCTCTTAGTCCTCTTAGGTCCCCTCCTCCCCCTCCCTCTTTTCCCCCGTAGCTCTCCTTCTCTCTTCTCACCCTCCACCCTCCCTCTCTCCTGCTCCTTCTCCCCTTCTCTCCCTCCTCCAGTGCCCATCCGCTCCCCTCATCAATCCGATCGGCCGACGCATCTCGGCCACCGCCTCCTCCCCCTCCGCGCCTCTCGGCCAGGCCTCATCTCTAAACACACCAATTCTCTCCCCACCCGCCTCTCCTGCGGCACTACCCCCCTCCCGACCCCTGTTAGTTGGCCCAATCGCTATTAACCTCACCGCAAAGCGCCAAAGCGGATACATCTAATCACGTCCTGGTCTCGACCTATCTTAAGATACCTTCCAGGTAAATACATAAAAATTAACCGCTAAAAATTTCAAGTAGCGAAGCACGGCGCGACCTTTAGCAGGTAAACCCACTTACCTACCTCTTTACCATTCGGCTTCTGCCATTCCCCGTCTTCTTGGCCCCATCCCAACCATTCATTCTCTGTCTCTTGTCTCTCTCCCCGCCTCCATCGGAACACAGTCGCTCGGTGTCTGAACTAGCGAGAGCCTCAAGCTCGGCTTCCTGCCTGTTGTTGTCCGTCTGCTGTCTGCCGTCTGCTACTGGCTGCTGGCCGCTGGACTGCTGGCTGCTAGTGCTAGACTGTCGCACCGTTGCATCGCTGCTACACCGTTGAGCCTTCCGCATCACGCATCGCAGCCCGCAACGTCTTTCGTGCGCGGCAACGCCTCGCTCTCCTGCTGTCCATACACCTCGCGTCCTTCGTTTCTTCCTCTTGCTCCCATCCACCGCTACCACCTGTCCGTTCCGCGCCTCTCGCCGGACGCCCCTCTCCGTCCACATGGCGAACACTGCAAAGCTGGACAGGCCTTGGACTCACATGTTCTCAGACGAGCGGACATTGCTACTGTCCCCCGACTTCCGCCGAAAGAAATCCGTCTCGAATACGCCGGGCCACGATCCTGCCGCCTCCTCGTCCGCCTCTGCCGCTCTCTCCATCATCACCTCCACTACAGCCCCGATAACCCCCCCGATCCCCTCCGTCTCTACCTCCTTGCACGGCCCCTGGGAAGGCACCTTTCTCGACTCGGAAGAGCTCCCCAAGCAGGCAGAGAGCCCGGCGCCCGACCTCTCGCCTCCCCCTTTGCAGCTGCATCCCCAACCGCAACGACAGCACGGGTCGAAAAACTCGAGAAACTCCCTAGACTCGTTCATCTCCATCGTAGACGACCCCTTCTTCCAGCGATATCACAGCATCAGCAGCGACTGGCTCGGTGATGACGGCGACGACTCCGATCTTCTCGCACCCTCTCCGCACATAGAGCCAAGCTCTCAGGACGCAACCCGCCATGAACAGTCGCATCCACCCCAAGAGTCGCAACCTCGCAACAGAGACTCTCTTATTATAACCGATCCGTCTTGGGTACGCTCCCCTGCCTGCCTGCCTGCCTGTCCACCGCCCCGTCGTGCCTGTGCTGCACATCACCCATTCCACTTGTGCAGGCGCTAACCTTGCCCCTATGCGTCGTGTAGGCATCTCCGCCACCGACAATGGAGGCCGTGAATATCGCCGTCATTGGGGCCAATGGCGTGGGGAAGTCGGCTTTTGTTCAGCGAGCCCTTCGCCTGAACCGCCCGCCAACCTCCAACATCAATGCCATCCGTCTGGATGTCGAGAGCGTCCCGCATGTTGTCGCCCTCATCGAGCTAGATCTCGAATACTTCGACGTCAATCCGAACCAGAGGATCAGCTGGCCGAAGCAGATCAACGGACATATGGTCCCGCGCATCGACGGCGCTCTTATTCTATACGATGTCATGAACAAGGAGAGCATCCGGGATCTTCCCCACACGCTGTGTATGCCAAAACAGTTCCACTCCTCGCTGTCCCCTTTGCCGGCCCCCTTTGCAGGTCTGTTGCCGTATGGTTTCTGACAGTCGCAGCCGCCCTGAGCATCTCCGGCCTGCCTACCATGCTTGTTGCTACAAAGTGCGACAACCCGGAAAACATGCGCCAAATCAACGCCAACGCCATGGCAACTGTCTTTCCCTCCATTCTCGCCGACTTCAAAACGTCGGCAAATGTCCCTGCCAGCACCCGTGACTGCCTGCAGTCAATCGTTCTGGCCTCCGTCTTCAACCGGAAAGGTATGCCAATCACACTCTGTCCGCCCCCGCTCCCCCTGTCCGATTGCGGTTTTGTCCCAACGTCTCGCTCTCCGTCTCTTCCGGTTCCTCTGCTCCACCTTACTTGCAAAGAACTGTTTATATTCTCCCTCAACCCCCGTGCGCCGTTCTCGTGTACCCTTGCACTCCCCCCTTTCTGAGTAGCTCCTTGGCTTTCCAGAAAAATTCAGATCCATGGCAGTGCACCAGCAGGGAATAGCTCATCCTACCCTACCACGTTGTACCACGTCATGTGTATTTATGCATACTGTGCATATATTCGGGGACAAATGGTCCGACCGGACAAGCCGTCTTGGACGCCCTTACTGACGATGAGCAGGGTCAGACAAGGAGAACTACACCAGGCGGCGCGCTGCTTCCTCTGCTGCCAACCTAGACACACCCCCGGATAGCACCAGAGGCCGACAACTCAGCGAGCGGAGCAGCAGCAAGCACAGCCGCGCAAGCTCGGACCTATCCCTTCTTCGAGGAGCTCAGACCGGCTCCGCCGACCGGGAAAGCTTCTACCGCACCCAAAACTCCAGGTCGCCGAGAATCGAGTACCCAAGCACACCACAGACCACATCCAGTCTTGGAAACGAGATGGGCGACGAGAAGCCCGCGCAGACTGTTCAAGGTATGCTGCGCTCAACCGGGGTTCGCCTAGATACCGGAGCCTCGTTTCTAGACGTCGACGAGTCTGACGCCGAATCTTTTCGCTACTCAGATGAAGTTCCCATCCTGCAGCGCAATGACGAGTTGAATTCAGACAGACCCTCGAAAATGACCGGTACTTCCTTTGAGGAACTCGTCGATCGCCTCCTCGCCCCAGCCATGAACCGTGCCGACAGCAACTTTGGCGACGTGTTCCTCTGCTTGTACCGTAAATTTGTCCGTCCCAACGAGCTCCTGTCCGCCATTCTCGAACGTTTCGAGCAGACCTGGGAGGACAAGGCAAGCCATTACCTGGAGCGCACGGCCACCCAGTTTCGCATCGTCGAGGTCGTTGCCCGATGGATATCCATGTACCCCGGAGATTTTGCGCGTCCGAGCACATGGCAGAAACTGGAGGGCCTCGTGGACGAGCTTACCAACGAGCCAGTCTTTGCCGTGGCGTCCCAGCAGCTGCGTGACCACATGGAACAGGATGTGGCCGAGGACGATGACACCGAGTGGGCACGAAGCGACGAGCCCGCCGAGGATCCCAGCACGGCCGATGCCACCGACGGTGAAACGACCCCCACGGGTGGCGCGCTGCGTGGTTCGGACAGTTTGACGTCTGCTGGCCTGAAGTCGTTGCAACTGGAGGATTCCCGTTCTTCGGACCAGCCGACGCCAAGCGAGAATGGAAGCGGCCACGGCGTCTCTATGAGCCAGTCTCAGTTCCAGTCTCAGTTCCAGTCTCAATTCCAGTTCCACTCCTACGAGGACTACGAGCGGGAAGCCGCGTCCTTGGTGCCAATGGCGACGCTGCCGCTCAACAAATTCCGGTACCACATCTTCATGGACCAGAATCCGGATGACGTGGCAGACGAGATTACGCGCATAGACTGGATCATGTTCAGCAGCATACGCATCCGCGACCTGGTACGACACGTCTCGCTCTCTCTCCACGAAAAGGAGCGATGCAAGTCCCTGACACACGTGAATCGCATGATTTCGCACTTTAACCACGTGGCGAAGTGGGTAGCCAATATGATCCTTATTCGCGACAAAGCCAAGCACCGTGCGCCGTGCATGCAAAAGTTCATGCTCATCGCCCTTCGCCTTCGCCAGCTCAACAACTACAACGGCTTAGCGGCAGTGCTAGCCGGCATCAACGGGACCGCAATCCACCGACTTGCCCAGACTCGGACGTTGGTGGATGCAGACATACAGAAGCGCTTTGCGCGCTTGGTGTTGCTGATGAGCACACAAAAGAGCCACTTTGCTTACCGTCTAGCGTGGGAGAACTCGCCCCTGCCACGGATTCCATTTATTCCTCTACACCGGCGGGATCTAGTCAGTGCCGAAGAGGGCAGTCGTACCTTTGTCGGGCCAGATGGCGACCGCATCAACTGGAAGAAGTTTGAGATTCTCGGTGAAGTACTCTTGCCCATTATGAAGAGCCAAGGAACGCCATATCCGAATCTGAAACGGCACGACATATCGAGGGAGTTGATCATGGACTGCCGCATGCCATCAGACGACGAGGTGAGCCGCGGGTTTTTACCCCTTTCTCTCTTTTGTCGAGAAACTAACAATAGGCAGGAAATATATCAGCGAAGCGTGCAGGTTGAGCCCACTGTCGGGCCGTCTGATTCGCTCAAGAAGAAATTCCCCTGGCTGCCGAAATGAGAGATGACCAACGTAGTCCGTTTGTGAGCTTTGTTTATACATCTGTTTGATATGCGCAGCCAGCTTACTTTACGATTTTGCACATGACGGATACAGGATTTACGGCATTAGAACAAAGTCTCACGAAGGGGTAAGGGTTTATGTATTTCTTACTTGTTATTATTTTGAATTTCCCCCCTGTTTGGATACGTCTACCCTTGGGGAGCTTTGGCGAGTATTATCGATGGCATGTTCGTAGCATTTAGGCTCTTTTTTTGTTTATGTCAAACGGACTAAGGTGCCAGTCTACCTTTGCGTGTATGATCTTCTCGAGGGTAATAGCGACCCTCACAATACATAAAGTGCACCTCGTGGTCAACCTTTTCTTTACCCGTTGCGCCTTCCCTTTACATTTTCAGCCTTTATGTGTACTCGTGCAATGACAGCAGCCGCTTCCTACAAGGGAAGGAGGGAAGCAGGATGCAAGAAGTGATAAAAGGAAACGCCGTTTCACACAACACAAGTTTGCTTTGACAAAACCAGACCATTGATCCTTCTCTTGGCGTCTCATTCGTGCTCATATACCCAATTGTTAGAGTGAACATGGGAATACAGAACTTATAGCCTCATGATACGAGTTGCTGCCAAAAGACTCGAGCAATCTCACCTATGGCTGCCTGCACAGAGATCCGGCTCGGACGCCAGGGATTTGCCAGCCGCGATTTGCAGTTGTCGGTGACGGTGACGGCCATCGCCGAGCTGTGCTGGCGGCCGGCCGGGTCAGAGGTGCTCGGCCCATATGCGTCGGCCGAGCGTGTCGCGCAGCTCGTCCGGGCAGGCCGTCTCTGGGTCGGCTGTGGAGGGAGCGCATTTGGCCTTGTGGTGTATCCGACGCTGCAGCGACAAGACATACTGCTACGAGGAAGCAGCAAGGGCAGTGGGAGCGGCAGCGAGAACGGCGTTGCATGTTCAGCAGCCGGATGGCTTACCCAGGCCGTCCTGAGCTGGCCTGCCTGGGAACGGCTCGGGCTCGTCGTCCGTCTGGAAGGCAGTGACAAGGACGGCGCTGGGCGCTGGCAATCGGGCGACCGACGGTGGGACGCGGGCCGGCTCTTCTTCTCAGTGACACATCCGTCGTCGCCGGGCGGACTCTGTGCGCCTGCTGGTGTGCCACAGGCTCAGTTCAGGCGGGTCGTGTGCCGGCTGAACTTTGCTCGGCACCCAGACGGACCAGAGCTGGGCATAGCATCGATAACAGAGGCGAATGTCGAGACGAGGCGGGCCAAGAAGCACGGCAAGTCAAGGTCGCAAGCAATAGCCACCCAAAGCGAAGCCCGGAGGTCATCGAGAATACGCGCTTCAAACAGGCGGCGCAGAGTGTCCAAGCCGGCAAAGGCACCTGCCAGCACGATATTTGACGACTGCGAGACGCGGTTAAAGGCTTCCACGTTGATTGAGGCCTCCCTTTACGTTCTCGTAGGGATCAAAAGTCGAGTCCTGGGCGTTCGGCCAATCGAGCCTTTTTATGTCAAGCCGTTGCCATCCCTGATCAGTATTGCTCCAGCGGTCTGGAACTACCGGCACTTTCAGGTAGGATGATGCTATGGGGCGATGGCATGTGTCATCTGCTAACAGGATTGACTCCAGGATGTGTCTGCTCATGCGGTTTTCGTACCACCTATAAGCAAACTTTTGATGGACTGTTGCACCCATGCACAGTCGCCCAGCCTCCGCCAAAAAGCAGCAGCACTTTTTGGGGGCCCAGAAGACGAGCAATTGAGAGTAGGGAGCTTGGAGTCGAAGCTGCACGAGATTTTGCTAAAGTGTGTATCGACACGTCCTAAGCGAAACAGAAGAAAGCCAGGGGGGCCAAGCATTATGACTACGGGCAACCATATAGACAATATTTCTGGCGTTCCCGAACTCGACACAGAGCCATGTCACACATACGGGGCATCTAATGATACAGAATTCGGTGGGCTAAGACACGGCTCGGCAAATATAGAAACGGCCAGAAGGGGTGAAACCAGTGACGACTTCGGCTACATCTATGACGAACGTTATACAGTTGCTGGTGGGGATGAGTTCTGGCCCTGGGATGACGACAATGCGTGCTGGCAAGAGATTGCGGACTGGCCAGGGGAGGAAGAAGGCTGTTGGGGAAACGAGGATAGCTTTGGAACGCAGTACGAGCCGGCGGACTACGAGCACCCGGACGAGGCAGCGGATGGAGTTGCTGGTGATATAGACTGGCAGGAGATTGAGGACTGGCAATTGGAAAATTGGGAAGTGTGTGAAGCGGGTGAATTTAGGGAAGGCAGTGCTCGAAATACGGACGAAGAAACGAAAAGTGAGATGGAATACACGGACGTAAACATGGATGATGTGCACATGTGGCAGGACGGATATGAGTTGTTTGATGCATGGTGAAGTAGCGGCTGAATGTTACAGATGCTGTCAATGGGATATGATTTGGATGTACAAGCAGAATACATGTATCCACGTAGACCAACAGAGTCTCATTACTTCCCCCGTCTTCGAAATGGATATATATAGGATACAAAATGCACGCTTCCAAGGTCCAATAAAACGGACCGGATTGGCAAGAGAGGATGTGCCCTCCCTCCCCGGTATCACTTTGATAATAAAACACGCCGGTAATTCGATCGGCCGTCCACCCGGTTCGTGATGTCCTGATCAGCAGTCGGTGCAAGACGGCGGCGACGACTACTATTTTCTGGCAGGCGGCTTCGCGCCGGTTGGCTTCTTCTTCTTCTGGCTCGGCTTCATTGTGGCGTAGTGGATGTACCAGATGAGGGTGATGAGAAGGGCAACGGCGATCAGGACGATGATGAGGATGGTGAAGAGGATGGGCTGATCGTTGAGCACGGCGACGGCCTCTTTGGTGGCCCCGATCTTGAGGAACCAGTCGAATTCAGCCATGACGAAGAAGCGAGGGTCCGATGGTAAGATTGGGCGAGTTTGGAAAGGGTGAGGAGAAAAAGAAACGGGTCCGACTGCACAGCAGTGATTAAAAGAAAGTAGCGAAGAAAGTGACGAGGCGCCTGGGAGATGTGCAAGCACAACGTAGATGCGACGGGTGGCAAGAGTATATACGACGTACGACGGGCAGAAAATGAGGAGTTAGGGGGGAAGAAGGACAGCCATCCTATGTACTTTGGCTCACGAAAGCAAGAAGAGGTCGGGAGAGTGGGCGAAGAGGTCGAGCGCAGGTAGTCTCCACCCCTTTTTGCGGCGATGTAGCATCCTTAGCTCTCTGGAACAGAGCAGTGTTTCAGAGCTGTGGCAGGTCGGCTGATTAAAATTTAAAAATAGGTGCGGTACTCCGTAAGGCGGAAGGGGACGGGCAGGCAGTGTATGGTCATGTGATGGTGCACGTGACCACGATAGTTTTTCAATGGCGGGAAAATTAACAGCCTTTTGGACGGGAAAAGCTAGCAGGCCACGCACCACGGCGCAGACTCGACACGACAGCGCAGGCGATTCCGGACACCCGGGGCGATTCAGCGGACATAGCTTGCAATGAGTTTGGCGTGGACAGCGGCGGGCAGCGGCGGGGCGCTGCTGCGGCGGCTGGCATCGACACGGGAGGCTTCGCGGGCGGCAACGACGGCGACGACGGCGGCGGCGACGGCGACGGGGCGAGCGATGGGAGGGGGCTGGGCGGCGGCGCAGACGAGCCTATTCCACACGTCTGTGGCGCGGGCGGGACGGCGGCGACGGCGGTTCAGCAACGTGCGGGCAGCGGAGATGGGGCTGGTGGACGAGGACGCGATCTCGCGGTTCTCGCGCGAGTACTTTCCGTCGTACTCGGCCGAGGACAAGGCGGCGCTCTCGCAGCGGTACACGGCAGCGCAGCTGGCGGCGGTAGAGGCGGGCGAGGCGGCGGTGGACGTGCGCGACCTGGCGGTGCAGGGCCGGCTGCGGACGGACGGCCAGACGACGGGGCTGCAGTACGTGGACGACTTTAGCGCGGTGCAGACGGTGATTGACCGGCGGGCGCGGGCGGACGCGGCCTCGACGACGGGGACGACGGCAGCGGCGGCAGCAGCCATTGGCAGCCGGTTCATGGGCGAGGAGGCGTTTGCGCAGGACCTGATCCGGTGGCTCGAGACGTTTGTGCCGGCAGACGTGAGCCTGGCCGGGCTGACGGACGAGCAGCTGCGGGCGGTGGCGGAGGAGCACGGGCCCAAGGACGAGGACCTAATGCGCTGGTGGTTCGACCGGCCGGCGCTGGTGCAGCGCGACGGCCGGACGCCGGTGCCGGCTGCGGCCACCGGGGACTGGGGCCTCGCACCGTCGCTCGGGACGCGCATCCCCGGCGTCACGGAGCACTACCAGCGGCAGGAGGACCCCGAGGACGAGGGCCTGGACGAGGCCGGCGACTACCGCGAGCTCAAGCGGCAGACCGGGCTGCGCGTGCAGGAGATGATGAAGTTGGCCGTCAAGACGCTCGTGATCCGTCACGTGCACAACCAGACGCGTCTCGGAAAGGTGCGCAGCGTCTCGGTCATGGTCATTGCCGGCAACGGCGAGGGCCGGCTCGGGCTCGGCATGGCCAAGGCCAAGGAGCTGCCGCTGGCCACCAGCAAGGCCAAGGTCATGGCCGTCCGCAACATGCTGCCGGTGCCCCGCTACGAGAACCGCACCGTCTTCGGCACCGTCCAGGCAAAGGTCGGCGGCACCGTCGTCCAGCTGTCGGCCCGGCCGCCCGGCTTCGGCCTCCGCGTCCCCCATCGCATCTTTGAGATGGCCCGCGCCGTCGGCATCACCGACCTCGCCGCCAGCATCCCGCGCTCGCGCAACCCGATGAACACGGTCAAGGCCGCCTACCAGGCCCTCATGCAGCAGCCCAACCCCGAGGACATTGCCATTGGCCGCGGCAAGAAGCTGGTCGACGTCCGCAAGGTCTACTATGGAGGGGCTGTGTATTAGGAGCAATGGAGCTGTATTGTAGCTGGTGGTGAAATGTAAATAAAACGTTGCATGATGTTCTGCTAGGTGGTGCAGGTTTTGCCTCATGTTGCCTCCTGCCTCATGTTGCCTCTTGCCTCCTGCCTCCATGCTAATCCTAAACTCCCTCGTCAATCTGGTGTTGCAGCACAATGCTGTAAACGCTCGCCTTGAGCAGCGTAAAGACAAGACTGGTCTTTCGCTCCAGCTCGCGCAGTCCGTCGAGTGTCTCCGTCGTCGGCCGACCGGCGAGCTCATCAAGCACGGAAGCCAGCTGCCGAATGTCAGAATCGCTTCCAGAAACACCCAGACCCCAGAAACACCACTCACCCGCTTCATGTTCTCGGCCAGCCGCTCGTACTCTTCTAACACCGCCTGCTCCATCGGCGACAGGTCTTCGTGCGATGGCAGCCCCGACGATCCCGCCGGCAGCGAGCCCATCATCTCGGTCGCATCGGCATCCATCGTCTGTCGCGCGCGCCTACTCAGAATCGGTCGGCTTGTCTGGAGCTCGAAAAAGCCCGTTGGATTGGACGCGAAACGCGTAGAGGGGCCTTTGGTGGGGATCGATAAGTACTTTGTACCCTGCCGGAGCACCGGCTCTCAAACACTAATTCCCACTATAAGCTATCTCCACGCCTTACAGCTATCTTACAATATCATCTTAAACGCAGGGTCTCGGTCGTCTCCCGATCCCTCAAACTCGCCATATTTCCCCGCCCGCTTGTCCTTGTTGATCTTCATGCAGTGCAAAACGTTTGCCAGCACACTGGCGACCTGTCAGTTGGACGGAAGCCGACAATCTGCTAAGAGTCTGACTTACGCAAACCATGCGTACACAAGAAGACCTAAAATGACCGTGTGTCCGCGGTGAAACAGCGGCGCATCGCGGTTGGGGTACACAAATGCTGAGAGCATTGGCTGGTCAGAAACGTTTGCACGCAGATCGGCCGCACTCACTTGCAACAAAGCCACCAGCATTGGCAATGGCCAGCTGCAGCCCCGATGTCGTCGCCCTCTTGTAGTGGCCGGCCGAGTTGTTCGAGTTCCAGCCCAGAACGCATGGCACACTGCTATACATCCCAATGGCCATCAGACAGGTCATGCCAAATCGCACCCGGGCAGACTCCACGTTGGCGATCACAGCATATCCAGTGATGGCGATTGGGAGCGTAAACAGCATAATGACTCCACGGAGCTTCACACGATCCGAGATGAATGCGATGAGGACTGGAGGTTAGAGAGAGAGAGAGAGAGAGAGAGAGAGAGAGAGAGAGAGAGAGATGCCGTCCACTTACCCGTGACGGGTGTCGCTACTGCATAGGGAATCACTGTCCATAACTGTGTCTGATTCGCATTGGATGTGATGTGCATGTTGTTGACGATTGTCGGAAGCTGAACGACACAAGTCAGTCGTCTTCTTGACCATACAAAGATACGCTCCCACTCACAAAGAGGCCAAACGAGTACAGGCCTGAGAGGATGGCAAAGTATGCCGTCGCTGTGAGCCACAGCTGCATGTTGAGCACGCCGCGACGCACCTCGGACCAGCGGAATTTTTCTTCGCGCTCCAGCGCCACACTTCTGGTCAGCTGGACCTCGTCAGTTTCAACAAGGAAGGACATTTGCACACTTGAATCGCTCGCCGCCTGCTGTCACGACCTGTGCCTCGAGCCTGGACACGGCCACTGCTCGTTCTTCGACCGCGAGATACTTTGCATTGGCGAGGCTGCTCGGCAACAAGAGAAAGGCGACGGCGCCCGCGACAACTGTCTATACAGAGGAAACAGGGAATAGTTAACACAGGCGCTGCAGACGGCCGCCGCAAAGCACAACCGCATCCTACCAGAAGGCCCTCGACAATCATGACCCATCTCCAGCCCTCGAGGCCACCTCGTGGTCCAATCGCTGCCAGACCGCGAGCGAGGAGTCCTGGCATGTTAGCCGAGCACAAGAGTCAGGACGAAAACCGGAAACGTACCACCAAAGGCGCCCGATAGTGACGCGGCCGTGTAGAAGATGCCGATGCGCAGTGCCATCTCCGACCGCGTGTACAGACCCGAGAGATACAGCACCATTCCGGGCAGTAGGCCACCTTCGGCAAGGCCCAGGAGAGCACGCACCGCCATGAAGCTTCCATAGCTGCGAACAAAGCCCAGACACATGGCGAGAATGCCCCATGCGACGGCCAACAACGGTAGCCACACCTTGGGCGTCGCCCTTTTCAGCACGAGATTGCTCGGCAGCTCACTGCACCCAACCGTCAGCTCCGATTGCCCCCTTCAGTCCATCGCATGTTCGGTTCCGCACCTGACAATGTACATCACGTAGAACACGGCCAGACCCTGGTTGTACTGCAGGTTTGTGAGCCCAATGTCGGCCTCGAGGCCGAGGATCTTTGCATTGCCGACATTGGTGCGGTCGAGAAACGAGCATAGGAAGAGAAGTGCCAGGACCGGAAGAACTCTGCAACAGGTTAGCCAGTCGTAACTGCAGGAATTGTCGTTGCATGTGGCCTTGCCTCGTGTCGATCTTCAGCAAGACTCGTCGCGTCAGCCGAGACCTCTCGGTGTCGGCTGGCTCGATCTGATGAGCCGTCACATCGGCCTTTCCCCTCTCGTTCTCCAGCATCGAAGCCATGCTGCAGAGTCACCTCAGAGTGCAAGTCCAGTGCACGAAAACAAATCTGCCCGTTGTCCGATGCACCTGCTTTGTCAGACGGCAGGATGAATGTGTGCAATCAACAGTCCGGTAGCCCGATGCTGCTGAGTGCTGGGTTCTTCTGCCGCTGCTCTCGGCACTGATACCCCGCGTGCTTAGATGGGTTCCGGTTCTCAATGTCGTAAGAATGCACCATGACTGTCCTATGCCTTGAAAGCCCCGAAAACACCGCCGCTCATCCCCACCTTCGATCCGGCCGGTTGAAGTACATAGTAGTGTTTGTAGATCGCTTCTAATTTGGGTGAAGCACTGCACCTCCACGAGAAGGTACAGAATGTCACACTCATGAAGATACTACCTTGCGCCCAATACGCCGACGCGTACATGCTTTGGTCAGCTAGTCATCCGATCACTCGGCAGAAACTCTTTCCCACCACATTATTGCGTAGTTGTCCCTGTCATTATTTGCTTGGCCCCCATACCTGTCCTCGTCCCTGTTCTTCCTGTCCTCGCATCCGCTCCACGGCTGCTGAACCTATGGGGATATCCAGAACTCTGTGTGGCTTCTTGTAACCCACCATAGTCCTGACCGCGCCTAGCCAGCCGAGCTGTTGCCGTCGCCACGCCTTGGGCTGAGAGCCGTCCGCCGGTCGCTCCAAGACATAGCTGGGTAGGCCCGGCGGTCTGGGCGTGTACTGTACGCCCGCGTAGTTGCTGTACGGAGACAGAAGCTGGGGGGGGCTGGGGCGGCGACCATCCTCACGCATATCGACGACGACAGTCTCTTCCGCGACCGCAGCGCCAAGGCCAGCCGCCGCCGATGGTTCTGCAGACGGCCGCCTGCCGTCGCCACCCAGAGGGTCGACAATGCGAAACCGGCGTCGTCTGTGTGCGCTCACCACCTCGATCACGATCTCCTGCACGTCGTCGTCGATAACGACATACGTTGGGGCTTTTAGGGCTTCTGCTGGTGCTCCGGCTGTTCTGTTCGGCTCCGCTGCGACCTCGGATAGCTTGTTGAATGGCAGAGAGCTGCAACCGGGCTTGGCGCTGCCCGTGGCCACGCGGACGCGAGTCACGACGCGGTCGTTGCGACTGTCTGGGTCTGTGCCTCTGACCCCCAGATGCTGGCCGGCAGGAATCTTGTCCGCAGCACCCACGCGGATGCTCTCGCCTGTGCCCATGGCCTCCTGCAGGTTGTCGGCCGCAACCTCCACCCAGACCTCGAGCCGACGGATGTCATCTGCGCATATGGCAATCAGCGTCAGGGTCATGAGCGAGATGCTGGCGGCCCAAAACACCCAGAACAGCCTGCTTCCCGGCCCAAACGGGGAATCCATGGACAAGACAGCGGCCACGACAGAGAAAGGCAACAGTATGCCTCCCAGATAGGTGACTCGAGTCAGGCCGGGCTGGCTGGCCTCGGCGGACGATGCCGAATCTGCGAGAAAGGGCTCCATCAGGGGAGGCGGAGCGATGGACAATGTATTCAGACCGACGTTGAGATGCAGAGAAGAGTGTGGAAAAATTGGAGGCCAAGACAGAAAAGACCAAGGAGACAAATCCGTCAGCTCCCCGTCCTTTTAGGCAGGGATTCTCACGCCCATTCCTTTTTCAGCAGTAAGCTATGATGTTGGTCTCTAAAAGAGGAAGGCCAGACATAGCTCCTTCCTCCCGGCATGCCGCTTGGGAGAAGCCTTGCGGAAGGCGCAACCCACACAGACTGCCACACACGTTGGTTGGCCTGTTACCCTACAGCCTTTCCTACCACATAACGCGATAGACTGCTCAACCACACTGTGTGTGCATTGATAGTAGAGTGAAATCGTGACCATTTCACGCACCCTCTTCCAATGAACTAGCCTGTCACATGTTATCTTTGCTCTTGAAATGCTGATCGGACGCTTGTGCAAGACGAAGCATACATGCAGTATGCCGTCGATTCAATGGTATCCTCTTTTCTGCCCGCGTTTTCAGCCTCTCTCTCCATTTCAGTCAACCAGATTCAAGAATGAGCCGTGAACGAAACAAGAATAGTAAAGGACGAAAACAGAACAACGGATACCGAGGGCCGCAGCCCTCACCTCAAATGAGAGAGCATCTTTATAGTAAGACAAAAGCATGTGCCGTATATACCAAACTCGACTCCCGCACTGGACCTGCGCCATATCAGAAACGCTTTCATCCTTCTTCCTCTCCCTCCCTCCCTCGGGCCGAGGGTACTATGAGTAGCCCGGATCGTCGTCGCCGTCATGATGCAAGGTCACGCTGTTGAACTCCTCAAACGGATCGACCAGCTCGCCTCCCGGCGTCGCTAAGCTGCTGTCGAGCGGGACGCCGTTCATAGGCCGCGATCCGCTAATGTCCACACTCTCGCTCTCCTTGACGTTGCGGAAATTGACCGTGTCAATGTCCTTGCCCTGGTGCGGCACGATGGGTGGCTTCATGTGCCGGATCAGCGCCCATTGCGTCGTGCGGAAGAACGGGTGTGCCTTGATGTCCGAGGCACCAGCCCGCGCTCCCAGACGGCGGTTCTCATCCTTGATGAGCAGTTTTCGGATCAGGGATTTACACAGACTGAGACGCACGCGTTAGCACCCGGCCGACATTGTGGGGGGACAGGAAGAGAAACGTACTTGGAAATCTGGGGTGCGCCTGAGTGGTCTGGGAATGGAATCTCCTCCCGCAAGATATTAGCAAACGTGGCGTTGCGGTTCTTGCCCTTGAAAGGCGTTGTCCCGTAAAGCATCTCGTAGATCAAAATGCCCAGTGTCCACCAATCGACAGCGCTGGTATGGCCGCTGCCCTTGATGACCTCGGGCGCAATGTATTCCTCTGTGCCGACAAACGAGTTGGTGCGGAAGTTGGCAATGCACGACTTGGTGTCGATGGTCGGCAGCGACGACGTGCTTGCGCCATTCTTGCCGATGATCATCGTCGGCTTGCCGCCCGAGTCAGACTGCTTCGACAGGTCAAAGTCGGAAAGCATAATGTGACCAGACTGGTGCAGGAGGATGTCTGGGAACAGGGTTAGGAACAGAGTTAGGAACAGAGTTGGGAGCAGCTGCACTCTCTCGGTGACGGATACGTACTCTCCGGCTTCAGATCCCGATAGATGAAGCCCATCAGGTGCAGATACTCGAGCGCCGCCGTGACCTCGGCGGCGTAGAAGCGAGCGTCGTCTTCGGGAATGCATTTGCCAGGGCGCGTCTGCAGTGCGCGGAAGAATTCTCCGCCGCTGCAGTACTCCATGCACAGGTACAGGTAGTCCTCGGACTGGAAGGAGTGGTAGAGCGTCACGATGAACGGGTGGTTGCTCGTGGCCAAGATCTCTTGTTCGGCGAGGGCCCGCTTGATCTTGTTGCGCTTGATCATTTCCTTCTTGCTCAGAACTGCATCGAATTAGCAAAAGGCGACAGAAACAGGGCTAGCAGCAGCAGACAGCAGAAACACACCTTTCATGGCGTACAGCCGGGCGCTCTTCTTCTCGCGCACCAGATAGACCTTGCCGACGTCGCCCTTGCCGATGAGCTTGATCTTGTCAAAGCTCTGGGGACCGACCTCGACGTCGCGCACCTTGATCGAGTTGGAGCTGTACGTCCGCCGGAAGGTGAGCGGCGAGCGGCCCGGTGGCGGGAGGGCGCTGAGCTCGTCAATGTCGCTGATGGTGCCCATCATCATGCCGTTGTAGGCCGCATCGGTGCTGCTGTCGACGGAGCCGTTGCTGATGGCCGCCATCCTCTTGGCGTCGATCAGGCCGACGGTGCTGCCGTTCTTGTTCGTCAGGACGGGCTCTTTGCCGAGCTCGGCCGTGACCGGACGCTCGGCGCCGTCCTTGTTGGCGTTCGGCCCCAGCGAAGAAGGGCCATGACTGGTGCCCTTGTGGAACAGGCCCTGTGCGTTGGGAGCGCTGGCCACGCGCCGCAGCTTGCGAGCCAGCTCCTCCTTGGAGGCCGCGGTGGCCCGATCGCCGTTGGTGGCTCCCGGCCCCAGCGGGCTGCTGGCCCCGTTTGCGAGCGCCGTCACCTGTGGAGAGTCGGGCGGGCTTGGCGGCTCCGACCCCTCGTTATGGTGGCGGATACCCGGCTGGCCCTGGTGGGCAAAGTAGGGGTTCGCGAGCACGGTCGGGCTCAGGGCCTCTTCCAGGGGGTTGCCCTCGCTGGCGACCGTGGTCGATCGTAGGCGGCCGACGGAGAAGAACTTGGACTGGCGGAAGGACGTGCCCTTGTCCTTGTCCGTCTTGACGCCCAGGTGGCTGCTCTTGTCCGACTTTTCGCTCTTGTCGCTGCGGTCCCCCTTTTCGCTCCGCTCGTGCATGTTTTTTTCGCCGTGGCCGTGCTCGGACGAGAAGGTGTTGATGCGGAAGAAGTTTTTCAGCTTCTGGGGGAAATGGCTGTTCCCGCCATTGCTGCTGCTGCTGTTGGCACTGTTGCTGCCGCCATGGACGGACTTGATATTTAGGGACGGCATTGTGGAAGGGGCGCCGTGTTCATAACGCCGCGGCCATGACGTGCTCGCCAGACTCGCGGAAAGAAGACCGGCCGACACAGGGATTGAGAGGCTGGCGGTGCTGGTGGTGCTGGTGATTGCTGGTGGTGCTGGTTCTGGTCTGCTGGGTGCTGTGCTGCAGACGACCGAAAAGTATGTCAGGGGGTCGAACCGAGCTCCCTTTGGGCAACAACAAGGATTCTCTGGGACTGTTCGCGTGGACGACCGTCTGGCCTTGGGGATTGAGTCGGTGATTCGCCTGTCCGGAAGAGACACGGGTTCTGTAGCTTCAGGCAGGAGGAGAAGGGAGGGAGAAAGAAGGGAGAGAGATGGCGGAGCCAGTAGTAAGTAGTAGTAGTTGCCAGTTGTGGCTGTGGAGATAATACTAGGTGCGAACCAGTATGGAGTACGGAGTACTGGGAGGCGCTGGTGGTGATATTGTCAGGGCCGGCCAGAGAGGAGACAAAAGATTAGGGGACCGGGGTCCACTCGCATGGCAAAGAGGGAAACGAAACGACGCTATGGAGGCGTTACAGTGGCCGTCGGTAGCCTGAGGCAGCAACACGACCAGCCAGGGCCTAGCCCGGCTACTGCTAGCGCCTCTTGGATGGGACCTAGAGCGAAAAGGAGCGCCAGAGCGCAAGATACCACTCGGCTGAGCGACAGAAAGACGTCGGGAAAGGAGGCGGCGGACGTAATACGTATCTTACGAATACGAACTATTGTCAGGAGAACGCCTCGGGATCTCAGCCGTCCGCGCTGAGAGGGCTGAAGTCAAAGAAAATTGTATCTTATTTTTTAAAAATATCCATACGTCGGCTAGCGGATGGATACGAGCATGCTGTCCGCTTAGTGAGCAAGAGCACCCCTCTGGCCCGCTCTGCACAAGTACTGCCTTTGTACGCGTAATGGGCACTGCGTGCAAAGCTCGCACAGTCACCACGAGGACAGTGTACTCGTATATACGAGCATTGGACGGCCCAGGAAAAAGAATGCTGCACCAATCACTCCCAACTCTCCTTTTTCAGTCAGCGAGCCAAGCTTTTCCAAGCGCGCTATCCTATCGCCCCTCCCACTTCCCCAAGGAGCCGATGGTGTGCTTTTGCGGCAGTTTTACCATTCTCGTTCGCGTTCCTCGCTCGTCCTGTCGGCTTTTTACTCTAGCAGCCTTCCACCACGTGTACTCCGTATCCCCCAAAGATATAGGGCACGTCTGCGCACCTTCCCAACATGGAATATCTCCCCTTATTGCCTCAGGGCAGACCTGCACATGTCTCGGTCGGGCATAAGCCCATCATTCCTATGGGAGCAAGCCGCCGTGTCCGGCTGTGACCGCGCACGATCGGCTGACAAATCGACTTACTCTTCGGCCAACTGCGGGTATTCCCAGCAAGTTAGAATCGTCCGGAAAAAATGCCTCTCAGGTGCTCGTTTTGTCCTCTGCACAGCCTGGTCAGGATGACGTCAGGTGGCACCTGTTCACGGACAAGAACGGTAAGATTGTTGCGAGCTCGATTTTCTATTTTGCTCGAGTATATTTACGGAGTAGTGCCGGCCCTCGATATCCGCTCAACCAAGACAGCGATGGATGTCCTGTTATCGCGATAGTGGCATCCTATGCGCGGACCGCATTGCCGGAAAGTAGCCTGCCGATCCAAGCGGAGCCGTTGTCTTCCAGGCGACCCCAAGCCAGCCAGGACAGGGGCAGTGGTCATACTCGTACGTCTGGCAAATGGCTGCTTTCCGGGCGACCTGTCATGCGCAATGTGCGGAGTCGCCATACTGCCTCCTACTCGCCACTCTCGACCTCATTCTGTCTCCGCGTGCCTGTTGCGCGATGATCCTGGCGAATTGCCCATGCCTGATTGGGCTGCCTCTGCGTCTGTCTCCATAGCTCGGGGGAACAGCACGGAGAACTCGGCTCTGCCCAGAGACATTGAAATTGCGTTGCATTGTAGTCGTACATTTGTTTCGTATCATATCCTGTCCTATCTTACTGCGTCTGCTCCAGGAAAGATCGTCCCCAGACGCCCCGGCCTAATGGCCCCGCTGTCGCTGGCTTTGTCGATACGCGTCCTGCAGCCGCCGCATCGTCTCTGCCCTGGACCGCGATAACGCCGCTGGCTCTAGCAGCGGGTCCTGCAAGAGCGGTGTCACTTGGTTGCCTTCTTCGTCGAGCAGATATCGTGGCAGGTGAACCGTGGCGAGATGGCCCGAGCCGTCGTCCTCTGCTCTGCTTCCCTCACGCGCCAACGCCAGCGGTGCCAACCTTACCCCGAGTGCCGGAGGGCCCAGGCAGCCGCTATTGGCAAACCCATCGCCCTGGTGCCATTCAGCCGGGGCCAGGTGATGGTACTCGATGTGTTCCATCAGGGTCTCGCCCTCGCCCTTGACTTCGTCCTCATCCTCGTCCTCGCCCTCGCCCTCGACCTCGCCTGTCCCGACCGTCATGCCACCTGCTCCAGGCGTGAGGACGGTCGGCCGCATCGTCCAGCCCGCGCACTTCCGCCAGCAGCACCTGCCTGCCCGCCCATGTACCACGGTCACGTGCTTTCGCAGCGTCGCCATGTTCTGCAGCTCAGCCCGACACCCGGCCCACTCGCACAGAAACGGCCTGAAGACCGCCTTGCTGTTGACGAAGATGGACCGCTGCATCGCCTCGATCGACAGCACCGGTGGCCGCCCTTTTCGCTTCAGCACGTAGTTCGGCTTCTGGCTGCCCGCGATCCTGCGCTGTCTCGGCGTTCGCTCTGTCCCTTCTTCCGGCTTCTTCTTCTTCGATGGCGTGAGCAGCACGGTCGATGTCGCGTTACCGTCAACGCCCAGATTGCGCAGCGCCACTTCTCTGTATGACATGCCCGGCTTCCAACCCTTGGGCCGACCGCCTCGTATGCGAGAGTTGTTGTTGTCCACCGTATTGGTGCGGCGGCCCACGGCAACCACTGGCGCGGACGATTGCACTTCTCTGAGCCGTTCTGTTGACAGCGGCGGAATTGCTATTGTAATGGGACTTCGGCCTGTCGTAGTGAACGGCAGCACCGGTGCTTTCGGCGTGGTCGGAACTCTCACAACCGGTAGACTTGTTGGTGCTGTTCTGCCGTTGCTGCCGCTGCTTTTCTGTGGTGATTTGAATTTCGTCACGGGCGTCCCCGCCGGATCTCGTTCCAATTTCGGGCTCTGGCCTGGGTATCTTGTGTCGAGATCAGACATGACCAGGGGAAGAGGATAGGTATCCAGCTCGTCTTCGTAGGACCCCGCTGCTGCCTTCACATCTGTCTCGGTCGTCATGTTCTGCTTTGGCGTGCCCAACTGTTTGTGGTCTAAAGAGAGCCTGTACTGTTTGATCTGAGAATCTAGTGGCCTCGGCTGTGAAGGGGGGTTTTTGACCTTCACGTATGTCTGTGTTTGGGCTGCATTTTGGCTGCTGGCCACGAATGAAGACATTGGACGCGAAGGCATGGCGGGGCTACCAGGCAGCCGAGACTGGTCTATTCTGTCTTCGTTTTGTGACGGATGTAGTTGTGAGCTGAGAAGTTGCTGCGAGGCAGCGAATTGGTGATCCTCCTCCTCGCCGTCTGGCATGACACGCCCATGGCCCACGGCTCCCTCGTGCCGAGTCTCAAGGGCAGAGGCAGAGGCAGAAGCTTTAGTCTGAGGAGCTTCGGCCTGGGGAGCTTCAGAAGGGTGAGGCAGGCCCAGCCCATTTCGTGCCCGCCCCAACCACATATCAAGAGTGCCAGAAATCTTGGCGCCAGTCGGCACAACGCGCGGCCAGACGGCGAAAACCAAAAGCTTCAAAAATGGTCCAGTGCTCCAATTAATGGCCGAATGGAGCCTTGCTGCAAGGCCACCGCGCCCGTGTCAACGTCCGCTTAATATTTTGGTGTCCCGGCCAGTGCCCACCATTCAGATATTTAAATCTAAGAGATATGAAAGCACGGGCACACATCTGCACACTATTCCGACGGCTTACCTCCTCTCCTCTTCGAGAATGCCGGCAACGCCGCTGTCGTGTATTTGGTTTTACTATGAACGCAACACGCATCATTTTCTGTCGCGTCCATATTAGACGTCCGTGGGCACGGGCCATCTATACTCGCTGGCCAGTTAGGCCGATATATCACGTGCACATGTGCCTCCCCTCCCCACCTTTGCCCATCTTTGCCCATCCAAGAACGAGAGCCAGATCGGGATGGCATAATAGATGGCGAATGCGGGCACTCACCTGTACCATTATTAATACAGCCCCGGGGCGGCCTTGGTTTGTAATGTATAAAGCTGCCCCCAGCTTCCAGTTCCGGCCTCCAGCAGAGTAGTAAAGCATATTCCACAAAACCCACACAAGTCAACCATCTCTGTATTGTACCCCATCTCGCTGTCATGGCTCCCAAGACGTTTTATGCTGTCATTGCTGGCGTTGGTGCTGGCACCGGCCGCTCTGTTGCCCTCAAGTTTGCAAAGAAATACCCCGTGGCGCTGCTGGCACGCAAGCCGGAGAGCTACCAGGCAATCGTGGCCGAGATCGAGAAGGCTGGAGGAACAGCCATTGGCATCTCCACCGACGTCACAGACCAGAAGTCGGTCGAGGCTGCTTTTGCCCAGCTGAAGAAGGAGAAGCCGTTTGCCAGCAGCGGCCTGGCGGCTGCTGTGTACAATGCCAGCGGTGCCTTTGGCCATCGCACTCCGTTTCTGGAGACGACCATCGAGACGTTTGATCTTGCTCTGGCCGTGAACCCGTATGTTACACAACACGATGTCTCCTGCTACGTCTTCTGACAAGCCTTAGCCGTGGGCTCTACTTCTTTGCCCAGAGCGCGCTGCCACTGCTTCTCGCATCTGTACCGGACTCGCCTCTCCCCCCAACGTTGGTCGTCACCGGTGCCACGGCGTCGAACCGCGGCAGCGCCCGGTTCAGTGCCTTTGCAGCCGGAAAGTTCGCCGTCCGCGGACTCACCCAGTCGCTGTCGCGGGAGTTCCATCCCCAGGGCGTGCACGTCGCCCATGTCATCATCGATGCCGTCATCGACATCCCGCGTACAAAGGCCTATGCTGTCAACAATGGTTCACCGGACGGAAAACTGAGCCCTGATGCGGTAGGTTGGAAGACAACTGCACCCCCAAGTACATTACAGAACTTGCTGACAAGCTCTTCCTCTAGATTGCCGATGAGTACTGGCACCTCCATAACCAGCACCGGTCTGGCTTCACACAGGAGCTTGATCTGCGTCCGTACGTGGAAAAGTTTTAGTTTGGTGTATGAGACGGCAATTCCGGTCTGTGTATTCACAACTAAAATTGCCAATCCGAATTGGTCACTGTCCAATATATGATATATGTACCTTCTCTGTAGACGTACAATATTTTCATTGTCGGGAAAAGGCATTGGCCGGCCTGTCTCCCCTGTCTCTGTGCCCCGACATTCTGTTGTGGCATCATGTCTAATACAGAAAAAACGTGTCCTCCTCCTAGCAGCTTTCCCTATGTAGGTGTCGTTGGGCCACCAGGCGCAGCGTGCATAAGTGCTTTCTTGTTTCGTATGATGGAACGACGACCAGTCCTCCTACGCCCTTCAAGCTGACCCAGCCGGCTTCGACCAGAGTCGAATCGGCGTTTATTTGGATTTGTCTGGCGCCTTTAGCCGGACAAAGAGAACAACGAGTCCCCCCCATGCAAAAACCAACGGTCATCAAGCAGCCTCCGGACAAGGCGGCATTCATGTGTCGGCTGATACTTCGGCCTCCGTAGGCGTCTCGCTGGCTGGCATCGGGTTGCTGCTGCCTTGGTAAAGCGAAGCCAAACGCTCGTCTTCCTTTTGCTGACGTAATGCCTCGGTCTCCCGGCGCAGCTTTTCGAGATTCCATGCGTCATCGCCATCGTCGTCGTCGTCGTCCTCTGACTCGGACTCGTCGTCCTCTTCCTTGCGCCAGTTTCCGCTTTCGAACAGCGCACGACCGGTTGCCTCCTTCGCCTTGCGTGCCTGCTCTTCCGCAGCCTTCTTGTCCATGCGCTCCTGTTTCCACTTTGCAAACGTCTCGGGCGTCACCGGGGTCGAAGGCCCTGTCAGCTTGTGGCGTTCCGACTCCAGGAACTCTTCCAGAGTCAACGTCTTGAGTGGCGACTTGTCCAACAGCGCCTTCTCGGCTGCCCGCTGCTCCTTGGTCTTGAGCACGAAGCTATTACGAAGAAAAGATATGCTGTCAGCAAAAGAGCCCATGTCCCACAGATCGCCGTCCACACTCTCTTCACATACCCTGGTGGTAGCGCATGCTTGTACATGCACTTGTCTGCGCCGTTCGGACAGACCCAGAACCAGCCGTACTTGCCGTCCTCGATGGCCTCGATGAAGAACTTGCACACCTTGTCGGTGCTGGTCCGCTGGTTGCCCTTCTTCGACAAGACGACTGACCGGAGCTTTTCCTCGTCCCAGTCCGCCGACGTCTCCACTTTCTTCTCCTCTTCCTCCCCATCTTCTCGGGTGTCTGTGTAAAGACTCCTCTTCTCAACCTTGCGCTCCATCTCCAAGTCGTGGGAAAACCTGCACTTCTTTCCCTTCTCACAGTTGCCCTTCTTGAAAAAGATGCACACCACCGTCTTGGGGTCGACGCCAAAGGGGACCTTTTGCACCTGCGCCGGTCTGCTCAAGAGCATGTCGGCTTCTCGCTTGGCATCTTCGGCAGCCTTCTTCTCCCGCTCTCGTGCCGCCTTTTCGGCCTCCTTTCGCTTCTGTTCCGCATTGCCGCCGCTCTTCAGCTGGGACTCCAGCGCAGCAATCTGCTTCTTGGCCACGGCACCCTTCTTATTTTTCATGCCAAAAGTCCGGTCCTCCACCTGCTTTGTCGCCGCCGGATTCTTTCCTCCCACCCCACCTTTGCCTTGTGCTTTCGGAGGCATGATCGCTAAATGAATGTAGAGGACAAAACAAAGAAAATAGCACAAGGAAAACGAAGGCCCAGATTGGCTCCTCAATTCCCACAAGTCTGTTTGTAGTCCGTAAAGTCGAGATGTCGCAAAAAGACGTTATGTCTTGTCGTTGAAGCGAGCCGTTGATGAGCGCTGGGTTTTTCAGTGATTTTTCTGGTAGGGCGTGAAGGCGGTGCCGTGTGGGGTTTTGTGGGCTTTATTTTTGGTGGAAAAATGACGCCGCATTTGGCCTCCAAGTGTGCACTGTCACGTGCTTTGTATACGCGTAAATGAGAGCTACATCTCTAGTGAGATTATATGCCACGGTGTTTCGACTAGTGAACAGCAAGACAACACATGTCACTGCGACTGTTCCTCTGCCAGCTCCAAGAAAACTCCATCACCGCACTGCCAGTTTTCTGCCTGTGTCTATAATCGTCCCTCCCGACTGTAAGTCTCCTGCACTCGGACCTTGTATGTTTGTAATATCTCTGGCATGGACGCTGAACGGACCTTTCGCAGACTACAGAGCTTTGAAAGCAACACCCGCCCACAGATCGCTGCCCTTCCAGTCTTGCAATATGATTTCAGACAACGACCTCTACACCCTTGCCATCTTTCTTGGCTGTTCGGCGATGGTTTTAATTGTTATTTACCATTTCCTTGAGGTCAATGCCGGCGACGAGGATTTGGTTGCGACAAAGCCCGCGAAAACGGCATCACAAACACAATTGTCCGGGAAGATTGCAGCTTCGAGGTGATTTCAATGCTTGGAGAGCACAATTGCGGATAAAGCGATGGATGGGGCGGCGGCATGCACTTTCACGACAACGCTTCAAGAGCACCGCAAGAACACTGGGCCGACCAGACACTAGAGAAGATGCGCTCCGGGCGCGCGGCGATGCGCCGAAACAATCACATGATATATATTGACTATCTCACATCGACAAGATGTCGTTGCGCGAAGAGCAAGACCATGTACGAATAGATATGCAGCTGTTTGCTCTTTTGTCTTAAAACTGCGTGAGTAATATGTCTCAATAGTCGCGTTAGCTTCACTGAAGTTTACGTGTGGTCACATTGAAGCATCTTTTGTACGGTATATTCCATCAATCTTGAGCTCTTTTCAGAAAGTTATTTGGATGCTTTCAAAGGAGCTGTGAATACGGAGTAGGTAGGATTCGAAGTATCTTACTTCCGTACTCCGTACTGGCCTTGGGAGACACAAGCTGCGCTGAGAGGAGCTGCTTGCCAAATCGACCCGCTATTGGCTATAACGCAGCAATCCAAATGAGGCTAGACTGAAGAGTCATGCGTAGCGCCACCTTCATTTTTCGCGCCAGCACAATTCTCCCTCCCTGCTGTTGCCTTGTTTCGCGAGACCGCGCCGCCTCTTCCCCTTTTCCTCCCTCTCTTCCGACTCTCCTTTCATCACTGAAATTTGTTTGCCCAACAAATCTCTCCACCGATCATCTCCGTATTCTTCTATCCGCCATTTTCTGTCTTTTCACCATCATTCGTGTTCTCCGTTCCAACGTTGAACCTACCTGCCTGTTCCTTCTAAAACTGCCGAAACACGCAACTTGACGGTCGCGAAATCACATTCTCTTCAAGTACGCCCCTTTGAATCCAAAGGCAACAACTAATAATATCGGTTTAATCCGCGCACAAGTCAACGTCGACTTCATACTTGAACGCTGCTCTAAAGTATCATCAGCTTGCAACGATTTGCAAACGAACGACAAGAAATTACACCATCACACCACTTGCCATTGCAAATCTTCAAAATGTCGGGAAAGCTTGACCAGACCCTTGATGAGATTCTCTCGACCCAGCGCCGCAGTGCCGGACGTCGTCGGTCAACACGTCGTGAATCCGGCCCTGCTAAGCCGGCTCCCGCTGGCGGCATCCAGAAGAGCACAAAGCCTGTCCGCGGCGCTGCCACCAAGGCCGTGCCGAAGAAGGGGACTGGCGTTGTTGGCGAGAGCAAGATTGTGGTCAGCAACCTGGTAAGAATATCTTAAACCTCTGGATCGTCGCGATTCCTTATCGTGGCAAGTGACTAACAGACCCTGCAGCCCAAGGATGTGTCCGAGGCCCAGATCAAGGTATGTTTCCGATGAGGTTATTCAAGCCTCTTGGATTGTCGGCACATTTCCATCGCACCGTCAGCCGGCGTCATCGTTGTGCTTTATGTTCAAGATGGGTCTGCCTCTGATGCATACGAACCATGTTTCACGCGCGTCCACATCTACATATACAAGCTCCAATGTTGGACCATCGAGACACCTAGACTCCTTCCTGTTATGAATGTGGCACTCTTGTCACTATCTGGAAGTCGAGCATGTGATTATCCCAGTCGCGCACAATATCGGATACCAGTTGCATCGTTGCCTGGCAAGCAGTCGAGAACACGGTTCATCCGGCGCTGGCATTTAGTGGAAATCGCTGGGCCGTCACTACATCGATGAGAAATGTCCACTGGATGCTGAGTGGGATCAACTCCTGGCTGGTCACCAGGAAGCGATTCGCTACCAGAGAGCAAGCAAAAGCAGTGAATCGCAGAAGCTGGGATTTAAAACACGATAACGGATAAAGTCCCCAACGTTCCCAGTGTCACCACAGAGTACCACGTTACCACGGATCCATGAATGGGGTGGCCAAGATGTCCGGGATGGAACCTGTTTTCTTTTCAGACCCAGCATGACAGCGGCTTTGGAGAGAAGACAAGAGAGAGACGTTCAGAAATGGACGTTCGTGTTGTTTCGAAAACGAAAGGCTCTCGGGTTGAAAGGTGGTGTTCACTTGGGAATATGTTGTTGTACGCATAGGAGGTGCGGTGGGATATCATGGCTCCGAACGTTGTACTGTGGGAGAGGGATATGATTGGCTCCACCGATATGCGCTCACTGCTTTGCTCTGCTCTGCTTGCTCGCCTTTGTTGAGATAAGGCTGCCGGACTGTCCCTTTTTTCAGAAACATGCGACGGCGCGTTGCTACTTGCGAAATGTCGGATCCGGACTCGACGTGTCGATATCGGCTTGCTTATATTTTTCGCGAACAGCTGACCAACATCACATGATTAGGATTACTTCAACCAGGCTGTCGGCCAAGTCAAGAGAGTCGAGCTGTCCTATGGTCCCGGTGGTGTTAGCCGTGGTATTGCCACGGTCATCTTCCACCATGCCGATGGTGCAAGCAAGGCCTTTACCGAACTGAACGGTCTTCTTATCGACAACCGGCCCGTGAAGGTAAGGAACTGGTGGAGGTTTTATGTGTGGCTGTCCGAACAATGACCAGCGTGCTGACTGCTGTCCCAACAGGTGGAGGTCGTGGTTGCAAAGGCTGAGCTCATTCCAAAGCCGAAGCCGCTGGGTCAGCGCATCTCGCAGCCCAAGCCGCAGCCCAAGTCGGCGGCATCGGATAAGAACGCCACAAAGAACGCTGCCAACGCGAAGGGCAACGCAAAGAAGCCCGCACGCCGTGCTCGCAACAGCCGGCCTGCGAAGAAGACGGCCGAGGAGCTCGACTCGGAGATGGCTGACTACTTTGACGGTGCGAGTGCAAATGCCAATGGCGCCGCCCCTGCAGCAGTCAATGGCGCAGCAGCTCCTGCTCCCGCAGCCAACGGCGACGCGCCGATGGACGACGAGATTATGTAATTCTGATCGTCGGCAAACAATTCGGAACGGACGGGCTGCGGTTGGGTTTTCGTGGAGGGTTTGCGGGCAAAGAGGCGGAATAGCGACAGAATGGTTGTGGCATTGCTTTTTCGGTCGTATGTTGGGTTTACTGTTTAATATTATTATGTGTGGTCAGATTGCCGGCTCATCAACCTACTTTCGCTACCTGAAAATACAAGTGAAGAGACGTCCACATTCGCTTACTTCTGCCAGGCGCTAAAAGGAACTAAAAGCACCCCAAGGCTGATGATACTAAAATGTGAAGCAAGAAAACTTGCCGTGTCTGATGGGACCGCGTTGCATTGTCCAGTCATCGTCACAGGTTGACATGTCACCCCGCTGAGAAGTATTTGATCAGTCCCATTCTCCATTTCTACAGGCTCCATTCCGTAGTGGCATCTAAATTTGAAGAAGCTATGATCCTGCTTTTCTTTCCGTCCGTTGCCTCGCTACAGGGCAAAACACCGTTTACTCTCCGTTGCATTTGTACACGCCAGAAAAACAAGCACGAAGGCGTAAATCAGAATCCGACTTGGAGGCCCATTCCTTAATTGACTGGGGTGCCGTTTGTCTCCTGTCCTGATCTTTCGACTGATGTTCAGTTTGCCTTGACTTCAGTGCCTTACGCCTCGGTAGTCTTCGCCGCGCCCTCTGTTGCCTTGGCGTCCACGTTGATCTCCTCATCGGCCTCCTCCTCCTCGCCCTCCAGGGCAGGCATATCATCCTCGTCGTCGTCGTCTTCGGGAAGGTCGTCTCCGCCACCGCCCAGCTTGGAGAAATCGATGCCGCCAAAGTCACCTGAACATGTTAGCAAATACTCAGTCGCAGAAACAGATACAGTAGCAGGAATTCGAGTCATGACATACCACCCATACCTGGCATTCCAGCTGTTCTCAAAGTTAGTGATAAAACCCTTGGATGTTTTAGGGGGAGGGGAAGGATTGTGGTTATTCGTCTTTGGAGACAGAGGATCACATACCCATGCCGCCCATGCCGCCCATGCCGCCCATGCCGCCCATACCACCCATGCCACCCATTCCGGGCATGCCGGGCATGCCGCCACCCATTCCGCCGGGCATGCCGCCAAAGTTGGAGAAGTCCTCGTCGGCAGCCTCGTTCTGCTCATCCTCGTCGACCCACTTGTCGAAGTCGGTCTTGAGGAAATGCAGCTTCTTGGACTCCTTGAGCAGCCGCGGCCAGTACTCCTCCTTCAGATCCTTTTTGATGAGCTTCAGCGATATGTCACGGTTCGTGTGGTTGACCTGGCTGGCGGCCTCATCGATCTCGCCGTAGAGTTCCAGAACAAGGTGGTACGTCCGCTTCAGTGTGTTCGAGTAGCCGGTGAAGGACAGGCCGGTAGGCTTCAGCTCCAGCTGGAACTTGTCCTTGGGCACATCGGGGACGATAATGGTCAGGTAGATAAAGTTCTTGGAGGCGTCGACGGTGGACGAGCGCTGAGCCCAGAGAACTGAATGGCGAGGTTAGCTAATGCGCCGCAAGACTCGACGGGTCGAGCACGACGCCGGGAAGGAGATGCGTCATTTTCCTTACCTTCGGGGGTGTAAGTCTCAGACATGATGTGTAGCTTGTTAGTCGAGCCGGCGGAAGGTTTTCGGAAGCTGTTGGGATCGGGAGGGGTTCAGTCGTTGTTTTTCTGGTCTCGCTGTCAGATTGTTCGCAGATAGCAGGGACGATATATATGCTCAGACGAATAAGGGAGGGAGGGTGAGAGGAAGTGAATTATCTCTTACTGGAAAAGAACAATGGTGAGGCAGCTGTGGATTTTTCAACGTTTGCTATGGTGGGCCCGTTGTATTTATTGCATTTTTTGACCCTCTCGATTTTCTTCTCTGGGGCTGGTGGAAGCTTAAGGAACCGCAAAGATACAGCGGCTGGGCTGTTTCAAGCCAGCGAACCACAGGAAAATCGCTAGGCAGACAGGTGCTGCAGCACAGTACGGGCACGGAGTTTGGCCAAGGCTAGATGTATTGGACACGGACAAGCCCCGCCTTTGATCTGGGACAGGCCAGCGAGCAGGACAGGGTGCAAAGCCGGCGCCGATCGCCGGCGGAGGACGCTGGAGTACGCCGCAGCCTACGGGGAAGGATCGAGCAGGCACGAGGCTTTTTCGCTTTAAACGAGCAGACGCGGCATCCAGAACGTTCCTGCCCTGCGCAATCGAGAGGGGGCAGGAGGGGCGACGAAGGCGCCCTGCTCCACAGTGCGGCTAGCGGTCGCCCATATCTCCCAAGTACTCCAGTGTCACTCGTTTCTGCCCCGCAAACGCATCCAGCTGGCCGGGGGCCCATGGACAAATGCAGTTTTATCTTGCGCTGGACGAAGCCAGGGCTTGAAGATCCAACAGCCATGGTGCTATGGCACCACGGCCATTCTCCTCTGGCACCACGACGTTGCCATTCTCAATCGACTAACCGCGTAAAGGAGGTGGCCTGGCTGCCGGGAGAGCAATCGGCGGTCGTTCTCTCCCGACGCGATAACGACTGTGAGAGAGGCGTCAAGGCGTAAGCAGCCAAGTTGGTTAATGCCTGAGTGAGGCCAGAACTGATTGGTCCACAGTACGACACGGTGGTGTTGGGTCGCTGGTGGCTGATAACTCTTATCTCCACGTGCCACAGTCAGCAACTTCAATGGAGTCGTAATTGCAATGTGCAGCAGCGAACACACGAGACTGCACCGGTTCATACGACCCAACACCTGTCGTCCTGACCTGCCATCGTTTGCGATAACCATACGCCGGAAACGCCGGCTCTTAGTGTTGGGCAGCCTCTTCCACTTTCGGAGCCGCAGCCGGGTGACACGTTCGGTCTCGTCCGCCTGATGATCGCAGGCAGCCGTGGGAAAGAGAAAACGAGGACCCAACCGAGATCTCTGCGTGGCGGCAGCACCAGTCCCGAAGCGCACCCTGCCACCACGAGCTGACTGCCCGCAGCCAGATAGCGGGCATCTATACCGACAGCGCCGACGCGGTCTCGCACACGCGTCGCCACGATGGAGTCGCTCAAGGCGCTCTTCGTCAAGCCTGATCCACAGGCGCAGGTCGGTGCTCTCTCCAGCCCTCAGGCCTGCCGTCGGGCGTCCGTGCTCTGTGCTGACATGCGGCCCGCGTGGCTGTCTGCAGCTGCGCAAGTGCAACGTGCTGCTGCGCTCCAACATCCGCAAGCTCGACCGCGACATTGCCAATGCGAAGCGGGCCGAGCTGCAGGCCAAGAACCTGATCCTGCAGGCCGACCGTCGGGCGCACCGCGACCCCTCGCGCGCGAAGCAGGCCCAGCGCGAGGTGCGCGATTTTGCCCGCGAGCTCATCCGGGCGCGGCGGTCCAGCGCACGCCTCGTGACGGGCCGGGCACAGCTCAACAGCGTGCAGCTGCAGGTCAGCGAGGCCTTTGCCATGCGCAAGATCGAGGGCTCCATCCGCGCCAGCGTCGGGATCATGCACGACGTCAACAGCCTGATTCGGCTGCCCGAGCTGGCCGGCACAATGCAGGCGCTGAGCGTCGAGCTGATGAAGGCCGGCATCGTCGAGGAGATGACCAACGACATACTGCCCGAGGACGGCGACATGCTGCTCGAGGGCGAGGATGCCGAGGCCGACTCCGAGGTCGACAAGGTCCTCGGCGAGATCCTCAAGGACCGCATGGCCACCACCGGCCAGATGCCCGCCATGCCCGCCTCGGCCGTCTCGCCCGTCGTTGCCGCCGTTCCCGCCCAGGCTGCTCGTGCCAAGCCGGTCGCCATGGCTGCCGGTGGCCCGTCGGTCGTGGATGAGGACGAGGAGGAGGAGGACGAGGACTCCGAGGCCATGATGGACCAGATGCGCAACCGGCTGGAGTCGCTGCGGAGCTGAGGCAAAATGTTGTGGGCCGGGGATGTCGTCTTGTTCTTGTTTCTTGTTCCTCATTTTGTCTTGCTGTTTCTTCATTCTCTCGTTTTTTAGCAGGGCATGGCGTTTTTCGGTCCTTCTTGTCTGGCCCACGGTTCGTAGATATTTGGAGTTCATTTCTCGAGTGGCTACTTATACAATTATATTGCTATTCAGACCAATCTATTTATATTTCGCCGTGCCGTTACCGGAAACTGGAAGTAATGGGCTGCGTGTCTGGATATGAACGTTTTGTGCTGGCGGAAAACAACAATACGATATAAACGTGACTCCCCTAGGTCTAAAGTAGAAATGTTACAACAAGAGGCAGATGACAATAAGACCCTGTCTCGATAACGAGAAACAATATATTTTATTTACACTTCCAAGTCGTACAACTGGCGTCTTTATACGCAATCAGCTTGTGTAGATTCGACAGTCTGGCTTTACGATTGTCGTCTGAGGTTACATGTTCTTGTTTGTTTTGGCCGTCTAATTACTGTATAAGATATCTTAAAACACGTATGCATTGCGTTATCAAGGTTGTAGACGATGTGTATAGAAATAAGCCGACTGTTACACCGAGCTGATTGTCCCCGAAAACAGAACTTTCTATGGATATTCTAGACTGGACGGTGCTTGACTTTTTGAGTAGTAATGGTTCTGTTGACGGGAAATTGGATTAGCTAATGTCGGAATTGACCGACTGCAGAAATACGAAAATGGCTGCTTAGTTTCTACAAACACACCTCATTTCACATACTGCTACTGCAATAGTAATAATAGAAGACCTCCATACGATATAGTGTCACTCATTGACCCAACCAGTACACATTGTCTCCTAACCGCGCAGCTCTCTACGTAGGATCATGATTCGGATTTGTCCAAGTCCGCTTCTCGCCAGAGGGAAGTACACAAGTGCAGAGTTTTACTTTTATGGACACCTCATGCACACCGATAGTCTATTATGTTACTTCCACTTGCATTATGCGGCGCTTGTTTTGCGGAGTTGGTCCCGAGTTGCCAGATTTTAGCAAAGAAAGCCAACGAATGAGACAGACGACCAACGCAAATCGCCTGCGGATGCGCCATGCAAGCTGTAGGAGACATACGTGTGATGTAGTAATACCGCCCAGTACTTGCTTCTATTTAAAGCCAAACCGCTGACTGGTTAGGAACCGAGGATGTGACGAGAATCGCCAGGTGGTAGTGCAGCTACCAGAGGTTGTATGTGACCAGAACTACACTCCATTTGCGATCTCGTTATATTTGGGCACGCACCTGCATAAGAAAGTGAGTACGACGCAGAGCCGATGGATGCCCGCACTTGACGATTACTGGGACAGTGCTCCGTAATGTGACTGTGAGCGACAAGCTGTCTGGTGAAGTGAACAGAGGAGTACGGAGTACAGATTATACTGGTCAATGCTACTCAGTAGGTGTGGCATGACGACGTTCCGGTGACGGCGAAACGGACACAGAAGACCCCTTACAGAGCTGGAACAGACTTGATGATGCTCTGACAACAGCAGCAGAGCACGAAACGGCCGCGCAAACTGCGGCACAGGAAAAGAAAAAGAAAACGAAAAAGCGAGCCGCTGTATGCGGAGGACTTCCGGTAGGAAACGCGATGGACCATTTCATTGGATGTTTAAAGCAGCCTAACCAACCAATAGCAAACACATAATGCCGCCGTCCTTCCACACGGCAACCGAGGCTTGCACTCGTAAAACACACTAGACTTCTTGACCATCCCATTGGATAAAATTGTGCTTGAGAAGGTCCCTGAACAGGAGGCGGCAATACGCGTCGCTGATTACGAGTATGACTAAGGGGCTGGCCACTGTGTATTGACAATCGTTGGTAATGCGAGCGAATGAGCGACTTTGTGCCTGTATTTGGCTATATGGCGCACTGGTAATGCGTTTATTATGGAATCAAGCCGAGAGCTGCCCGAGCATGCTCGTACTCGTACTCAGAACTACGGAGCACTTGCCCACATCTCGATTTCGTGCATAAATGACCCCTCATCACTAACGGATATAGAGGGAGACGGGACATGTCGTCAATCCTGTATCTAACATACGAGTACCCTCATAACCGTGCACGAGCACAGAGCATGACTGGAGGATCAACGTGGCTGCATGCCCCGTAGCCATACTCCGTAGCGGGAGCTCGATGTGAGTATCGTACGGAGTAGTTGAAGCTGGCAGACCCCCGCACATTCGTGGGGGGGGGGTTGATCGTTGCAGACCACGGCAGCTGAGGGATGCCGAAAACACGCGCATCGACGTTTCGGTTTCGCTGTGCGTGCGAGTACGATACAGGTGCTTGGGCGGGCGGGCGGGCGAACAGAGCACACAGCAGGCGGACAACAGGCGGACAACAGGCGGACAACAGGCGACGGCCAGCGGCGGATGAAGAGATGCCCAAGCACGTTGTTTGCGGTCACGTTGTCTTATTTGGGACACAACGGCCGGTTTACATGTGAGATGGAAAAGCAGGGATCTGCTATCGACTTTGGGGCTGTGCCGCTCATTTATGGACACATTCCGATCGGTGACAGCCAGACCGGGCATGCTGTTCCGATACGGAAGGTGGGCAAAAACAGGAATAGAGAAAGAGGAAAACGAAAAGGAGTAGCCGGCCGTTTTATCCAACGCTCTCTCTCCTTGCCACGATGGCCACGTGCAGTCTGGAGCGTCGCCGCCCGCGAAGCCACTCTTAGTCCTGGTGGCAGAGCAGAGGTGGAGCTTCCCCAAGCTGTCTGGTGGGAAGCCGCCAGACCCCGAGAGGGCCACTTTGGCGTGCGCCATGATAACCCATCGCCACGGGACAGAGGCAATCACGTCCGGCCAGCGACCTCCACAGCATGGAGATGACCGAAGTGAGAAGGAGACAGAGGGGCCCCCCTCCCCCACGCGCTTCTGGAAAGAAGGCCCCTGTGGACGAGGGAGCTAATCTGAAGTGAGAGTTTTCGGGTGCCAAATGCGTGGGATGGCGGCGGCGGATACTCGCATCCGTATCTACGAGCTATGTTGGATAGTATCGGTATGTAAGAGCAACGTGGGATGGCAGCGCTCGGGGAGAGACGAACCCTGTCTCCGTTTTGATGCCTGTCCCTCGAAATTGCGGTGCAAGATACCATGTATCCACAGAGACACGACAGGCATCCCCTCCCCCTTTTCTGCTCGTACTCGTAAGCTCGCCCCTAGGAATACCAGCATCCGTTCAACTGGGAGCAGAAAAGTGGAGCGCATCCAAATTGGCGGGCTGCAGTATTTGGCTTTCAGAGAAGACAAAAAATGATCGGTTGGGTATCTTCGCTCTCGCAATGGGCCTCTCTAGGATCCGTGCCTTGCGCCTTTCCGCAACAAGGTGCTGGAGCTGTCCCTATCATTTCCCGGCCACCTGGCTGCTAGCGATGAGGCCGAACATAGTAACAACGGCTGCGCTACGCCGATGGGCCACACGCTAATTCTTGTTCGAGTTCGTAATGAAGAGCCCGGATCGTATTCCGGTCCCGAGTCTCTGTCCCTGGATTCATCATTTCGACAGTCGGAATGGATGTGGACTGGATGGCCGAGGAGCTGGCTGTGGAGTGTGCTGCCTCCAGTGCACTTCGCAATGTGAGCAGCACGAGCCCGAGTTTGGAGTACGGAGTACGCGAACGGAGTACGGAGTAGATCGAGACCAAGATCAGCCAGACAGCGAGGCCGACTCTAGAGCTGCTCGTCAACGTGCCTCCTACGTCGCCTGCACCTGTCATGCGAATCACATCGATGCTTGCAATGTGTTGCAATATGCTACAATGTGCTGCAATGTGCTGCAATGTGCTGTAACGTGCTATACACTGCTGCAACATGCGGCGACGCGTACACAGAGCAATCTCAAAGGCAGGTCTGGCCGAGCCCAGGCAAGCCCGCATCTGACATCCTGCGTACCCATTCTACCAGTTACTCGATGAGTAGCCGAAAACCTTCCGTCTGGTCGGTTGGACCCTCGTCGCAATTCGGACGTTGCTAAGATACCATGTGAAGGCGCAATTTACCAAGACACGCTAGAAAGACTTTTCACCAGCTCTGATTTCATACGACGTACGCCCTCCCCTGGAAAACACGATCCTGGAACCAGAGGCTGGGCCGGATGCCTTCCCCGTTGACCGGGGCTCACCTTCTCCACAAGTCCAGAATTTTCACCTGGATGGGTACAATGCCTGCCGGATTTTTCCGGCTAATTTCGCTGAGAAGAAAGGGTCTCCCGCACGGGAGCGTTCCGGAACGGCAAGCCAGCGGTTTTCTTTTTTTGTCCAGACTAGGTCGGAAAGAGAGATGGCATGGACCGAGAGAGATTACGAATACCTCGTACTCGTACGGAGCAAAGACCGGCTCGAGAGCCGGGTTGTGGCTACGACCAGAGAGGCAATACGTAGAACATAGTAGGGAAAAGAGCAGCAGCCTAGCCGGACAGGGGTCAATGACAGCTCCTTCTTCTGGGATGGCGAGTGTCTTGTCTGATTTTTGGTACGAGTAGTAGTCGCATCTAGAGCACGACATACGAGTAAACGGACAAGATAACAAACCAACGATAGGAACAGATTGGAGGGGAGGGGAAAGAGCCGGGAGAATGGCCGGGCCCCGAGCGTTGCCGTAGAAGGAATTTAGAAGACCCTGGCGCCGTTGCCTGCTTCGTCTGTTTTTCCCTTTCCGTGATAGGCGGCCTGTGCATATGGACAGGGTCGTATTTTGCAAGGGCCCGTGTTTCCGCCTGGTCTCCGTGGGTACGGCGACGAGCAAGAAGGGAAGCAGTAGCCGGCGAGGACGCTGCAAAGGGAAGCCAGTTACCAGAACACGATGCCACCTGGTCGGCGTATCTTACATATAGACATGGGGTTGCCACTGGCGGCGACAAAGACCGAAGAAGACCGGAACGGCGACACTGCGGGACCTAGATCGATGAGACGGCCCCTTTTCCTGCGCTTAAGCTTCCTTGCAAGTGAAAAAAAACTCTGCACCCAGTCCTGGCGAGTGCGAGGGGAAAATGTGGGCTGCAGGCGGGCGACAATTCCGGATACAGGAGAATTGTAATTGCTTGCTGGCTACAATACGGATGCGACCGAGCCGTCCACCGGGCCACGAGCCATGGTCCTCGACGTTGGGTGCTATTATTTCCCGTATATCCTGTGCATCGTATTTACCATGGATTTCCTGGATTCCTGGATTTCTGGATTCCTGGGTTCTCGTATGCGGCTCCATAGACTTGCACCTGCTCCGTATTTCCTGTTGAGTTTTTTTGTGCGAGCATGGCAGACTATAGTAGTGTCCGATTGCTGTTTCGTCCGGCGAGTTTGCCTGCCCCAACGGGAAAAACGGGATTCCACACAATGGCCTGGTGGATGGAAATACTACGTGGAGCCTGGCTGGCGCGTTGAACCGGCGCTCGGTGACAGGGTTGTGAGAAGGGGCAGACATTGGGACGCTCTGACCAGCAGCCGCGGGGAAGAAAAAGAGACCCTTCCGGGACGTCGGTTCGGCTATCGCACAGCGGTGCTGCACAAACGGCAGAAAGGAGGGGGTGTGCATAGATGCGCGTGGACAGCGAGTTTGGGTGTGGCTGCCATTTGGGCGAATATAGCTGCTCTATGGGGAAGCAGCCTGCAGGTGCGACGCTCTAGGGGCAGGCTGCAGGGAAGGGGCGGTCAGGCAAAACGGAAACGGAGGGGCGACGCCCGTTCATGCCTTCCTGCCTGAGCACATCCGTTCGCCAGCACAGCAGGGTTGCCTCGCAGTCTGTGCTTCTCCTTCAGGCAGGCAGATAGGCAGATAGGGCATCCCGGAGCACGATACGAGCACGCGCAGCCCACTGAAAGACACATGGTATCCCAAAGCTGACCGGCGGTGAATGGGCAGGATGATGGCTAGCAGGACGGAGCAGGACGGGAAGCATGTGCGAGATCGTGCGGGTCTGCGTCAAGAGAGGGTCCTTGGGCTCGCAGCCAGCGGCCCCTAAAAGTTGGGCGGCGACACACTAGGCCGTGCAGGCCGTGCAGGCGGTCTGAACAGCAAACAATGGACGGGTCGGTGAGGAGGGCATGGCAAAGTACCACAAGCAAGCCGAGATAGGCATGCGGATGCCGAACAGGCATCGGACAAAGGGTAACAACCCGATACAAAGGACAGAAAGCAGGAAAGCAGAAAAGACACAAAAGGCAGAAAATGACAAAAAATGACAAAAATGACAAAAAAATGACAGAAAAGACAGAAAAAATACGGGAACTACCGAAAATGGACAAAAACATAAAAAAAGTGCACAAAGCCCCAGAAGAAAGACGATTAGCAGTCAAGACCACATGCCGGAACAGGCATGAAAGCAGGCAAGCTAGGCCCGGACAAAGCGGTTGCTTTGTCAGATAACATCAGCGACTGCCTGTGGCAGGCACCCTTTGCACCTCGGAGCATGCGCTGGCATGGGGAAGCCCGAGAACCGGCGGACAGCCAGCGAGACAGCAGCCGGTCCTGGCTGTGTTTATGCGTTTGCAACATGACGACGGGCTTTGCTTGGTCGTGGCATGCAACTCATGAGTCACAGCTTTTACGATGTACGCTTAGGGCTCACAAACTGAAGCGGCCCGAGCTTTTGTCTGCTTGACCCCCGCGCAGAGTAGGAAGCCGAGGGTACAGTAGGAGCAGGACGACGGAACGAGGGAGGGTAGCAGGACAGGGAGCAGGTGCGACAGACGCGCGCAGCCAACCGTAATGCGACGCATCGACAAACTTGTCCTCTCGTGGCGCATCTGTGTGAGACGGTCGTGGTCCGAAACTGCACGGAGATCTTGTCTTGTGAGATGCGACATCACACACACGTTTCGTCTATGCTCGTATGCCTGCACGTATGCTGTCTCGTGCTGGCACTGCTGGCTAGAAGAACAGGGCTGCGACCAGCGAATTTTCATGTGACGGAGGCAGAGCAGACAAGTAGAATGCGAAAACGGCCGTTGGGACGGAAGGGAAGAACAAGCACAAAACAAGCACCAACAACCCCGCGCACCTGCCAAAATGGCGCAGCCGCCGCAACGAGCACCATTTCGCGCACCAACGACGCCTGCCTGCCTTGTGCTCTGTCGTCTCGCTGGTCTCGTCGCTGTTTGTGACTGTCGCTGTTTCCCTCCCAACCCACCCCTCTCCAGCCCGCACACACGGCAGACTTTTCCACATGGGCTGGCGCTCCAGCACTTGGCGGTGAACATCTTGAGGGGGGGTCGAGACAGCGAGCGAGACAAGAGATCCAGCCCATTCCAGCCAGTCCAGCGGCCCGCGGGAGTGCAGTGAGCATGAGAGCAGTTTCGGCGGTTCTGTGTCGGGCTTACTCTGGATTCGTAGCACATGTAGCCGTCGCACATGCCGACCAGTATCTTACATTGTAAATACGTTGTATACGTTGCAAGATACGTTGCAAGATACATACGTCGCACTCGGGCCTCGATCCGAGTCCGGCTACGGCTGCTATTAGCAGCTGAAGGGGGGAGGGTATGTCCGCCCAAAATGTTGACAGATGCAGCATACACCGACTTGTTTACTTTTTGTCGCTTTGTCCCCTCCAACACCGCTCGCTGTTTTCGTTTTGGCGATCGCTATGCTTTGTCGGTTGTTCACCGGGAAAGAAAGCGGCCCCAGCCAATGGCGTCCGCTTGCACTTGTAGGCGCCATGTCCACAAGCGGCGGTCAGACCGCGGAGGGAAGGAACGCGAAACGGAAAGTCGGTGGGTAAGAGATTACTACTCGCAGTCACCGTTTGTTTGCGGCACCCTGGCCACCAACGAGAAAGGGGATTGGGGGAGGGGGGCGTGTCTCCAAGAAAAATCGCCTTGTGCCCCCCTCCCAGGCTATTCAAAGCGCCCCCCCCACGTCAAATCCTGGGAGCCGGTGCCCGCTCACGCCCCCCCTGTCTTTGACCTAGAACCCCAAGACTGGCTGTACCTCGGAAATCGCACACACCCCCCCCTTCCACTCTCCTTTTCTCCCTCCACGACAGGAAACTTATATATTCACTCAACGCGTTCGCTGCCTTGCTCCTCCCCATCGTGCTTCTTCTGCTCTTTCTTCTCCTCATCAAATAAGCACCCATTCGTCTTCATGTTCGCTCGAACCCATAACTCTATACCCCATACATTTCAGATCTGTCTCCATGTGAGCCCTCATCAACAACTTACACTCCAACCACGCTGCCACATCCCACAATCATAACGACGACTTGCCTGCCTTCTGAATAAGCAGCAAACAGAAGAAAAAGCCTATCCCACTTTCTTGCCATATTTTTACTAGAGTCCTCGCCAGAGCGAGCACTCCAGTTCTCTTCTACAACAACTCCACCAAACACTCACAACAACCTCACATCTTCACTATGTTCGGTTCCTACGGTTCCTACAGCTCCATGTGCGCGAGGGCTGTGACCCCCGCCACGGCCATCGACATTGGCACCACGCGGTCCAGCTCCACGTGTGCCTTTCCCTCGTGGCCCCGCCGCTCTTCGCTCTCGTCCGACGACTACAGCAGTGCCTCCTCGTACCTCTCGGACGAGGACCTCTTCCTCAGCGACAGCTTCGACGACGACGTCAGCAGCAGCACCGCTTCCAGCCGCAGCAACAGCAACGCCAGCAGCATCTCGCCGCCGCACAACCTCCACCGCGGCCACTACCAGCCCCAGCCGCCCCTGGACCACTTCAACCACCACTTCCAGCAGAACTTCCAGCAGCCCCAGGAGCGTGTCGTGTCCGAGGAAGAGCTGCTGCAGCTCCAGCGCGAGCGCCAGGCCTACCAGCGCGACATCACCCGCGCCCTGGTCGCCGAGAAGGAGCGCCGCAAGCAGGCTGCAGCAGTGGCCCGTCGCCAGCAGCGTCGGGCTGCCGCTGCTGCCGGCGGCCAGACTTCCACTGCCTCTCGCAAGAAGTCGGGCAAGCTCGCCGTCATCGCCGAGACCGGCGTTGAGGGCGCCTAGATGAAAGCCCTGCCGGAAATATGCGAAACGTTGCGACCCTGTAAACTTTCGCGCCCGATCCTACTACTACTTATACTACCACTACCACTATCACCACAAACTGTGAGTAACATCCCCTTTCCTGCTCCTGCAAGTTCGGCTGCTGACTCCAACAGACTTCTCTGAGAAACGGAAAGATTCGGAAAAGACCAGCCCAAATTCAGTCGATTTGTGCGGATTTCTTACCTTATCCCCGTCCCACCCCTCACCTCCTCTATCGGCGCGTGCCGGGTTGAGAGAGGGGGGGCTTCTCCGACAGCCCCAAACAGGCAGACGCACACTTTACGACAATCAATGACACCCACCACACTTAATTCGCAGTCACACTGGCACCCTCACTGGCATTCCTGTCGACCACTACGCACCAATACCATATCTCCCACAACCAATACCCAGCTCGCGACGGGCAGCGCCCTTCATCTACACGCAATATACCCCTTTGCCTTTGAGATACCCCATTTCATTCTGTTTTTCCGTTGACTGCGGATGGCTACCAGCTTGCCATGCTGCCTGGATTCACTGCCGCGACAGTGCCCACGGCCTCGTGCTCGCTTATCTGTCTCATTTCTCGATTTGTTTTACATAGTTTCATTCTCTTTCGGGAAGCGATCTCTGGAGAGATTCGCACATTCGCTGTCTAAGCAGGTCACTACATGCGTGTCAATGCTCGCGCACAATCAGAGGAAAGGAAGGAACAGGGATGGAAACAACAGACGAGGCTTCACGCCTTCATTGTATTTTTGGGCTCGGACTACGGTTTTATGATGCATCACATCGGACAGCGCATTCATTCGGTTTTCTCTTTATCATTTGAGCATGGCGTATACGCCTAGCTTCACATAACAACGGCACCAGTTTCTTCCTCTCTATTTTAGCTTAGCGATCCATAGCATGATACCCCTTGTGCGTGAGCATTTATATGGAATATCGGGTATTCATATCACCACCATTACTATACAAACTTTTACCACTCAAACTACGCAACTGTGCCTCTTTGTGAATGCCGCCTCTTACCACTACAAACGGTGCAGCTTTGTTTGCCAGTTGTCTTTCCAACGCAGCAAGAGCACAAAAGAGCACGCTGATTCGCGCGCATCTTGGCTTTGTGATCTGACTCTTTGATTCTCCCAAAAGCAGACGCTGGCACAGACAAAGAGAGCAGCTGACGGGAACGATCAACGGGGCGGCCAACTAGGAAGAAAGCGTCCGCCGCTTGCGAGCCAGAAGTGCCTATTCCACGTTGTGCCCTTTGGCCTTATTTTGGGAATCATTCCCCGCTAAGGAGGGCCGCATTACCCATTGTTTGCCTCCATCTTACATCGGACCCCCTCTTGCTATCGGCCTTATCCCAACGAACCCATCCCTTCTTCCGGATGCACAAACCTGGAAATACACATGGCTTTGGGGGCGGGCGATGTTGGACTGCTGACGGCCGGAGGATGGCGGATGATAGGCTGGCGACCGAATCATTCGCATACTATCGGGGATTAGTAGATAGCGAGCCAGTCAGCTGGCGCAAGACGGGCATCACGTTACTCCTCTGTAGGCAGACAAGAGGGCCGATCTGCAGGATTGTGGACAGGCATCGTCGCAGGCTGCCTCCTGGGTGGCCCTTTGGGCCTCTTCCGGGGCTGCCTTGGGCCCTGATTCTGGTCCAGTTGGGCTATGGGCCATGGGCCAGCACCGTTTCGAAGAGCACAGCACATTCTTGCCGAGTCGCCATTATCTGGGGCTGCTCCCAAGGCGGACAACGACACTGACAGCGCAAATCCACTTGTGTGTCATGGCGATCACCAGTCGTATGGTTGTGCTGCTCTGCTGGCTAGTCGCTGGCGATCGGTCTGCACCGAGTTAATCCCGGTTATGGGTATCGTCTCGTCGGACGGACAATTCTTCGCTCTCTTCCTCTCTCCCATCATGCGGCAGCGATTTGCCACGCCGCCCACCCGCGTGGGCCTTGACCTCCTGCGGCCGACCGTCGGCGGCTGCTTGACTTTGTCATCCAACGGCTGCGGAGAAAAGGGAGACGGATCGTAGGGCCTTTGCCACTCTCATTTGGAGGCGCCTGTGTGGAACGAAAATCCAGCCTCAATTTTGGCCAATCACACGCGGCCGTGACCGTAATTACTGGCCAAGGACGCCTATTGGCCAAAAATCGGAAAATTCAGAAAGCCAGCAACGCGCATAGCTGAGCACCCCAGAGCTAGGCGGAGCTCTTGGGCTCGTGATGCGCCATCATACAAGCAGGATTTGGAGCAGGAAGCACAAATGCCAATCGCGGAGGTTTGGGCAGCGCGGGACCTGAGTCACACACCTCTATGTAGCCTGCTCCTAATCACAGTTGATTTGCTCTAGACGATCCCGAGCCTGCATAGGATACGCCTTGAGGAGAGGTCGGACGGCCGATACGAAGGAAGACCAACGGCATGGCGGAAACAGCAGAGGCTAAGGGAGCGGAAGAGCAAGAGAGCAAGGAAAGATGGGGAAAGTACGGAGAAAGGACGACAACCTCGTAGCTCCACCACAAGAAAAGTGACAATGCAAAGAAGGGCAATTTCCTGTTCCTCGTCGTTTCTGCAGCTTCTTCTGCGCACTCCATGCAGGTCTTCACTGCAGCCTGCACGGTGCCTTGCTCTTTGTCCCACCCATCTCACCACACTACTATGTACACCGGGTCACACCGAGAAGGGGTTCCTGCCTGGACCACGGCCATATTGCATACATAGTATACGAGTATATGGATGCGAAACGTACGGAATAGAGTGAGCATGCTCAATGACAAGCAGGGGCCCGTTCCTCGAGAACCCGCCGATGGTCGTGCTCGCATTTCCACTCCTTCACCGCCATGTGCCATGTGCCTATACCTCACAAGCAGGTGTGAAGAATGACGAATGGGCGCAGGGGCTCGGTGCTCAGTATTACATATCCGTAGTACAAGGATACATAGCCCAGAACGAGGCAGTATCCCTCTTTGGGCCAAGTGACGGCACACCGTTTTTGCGGTGGCGTTTCCCCTGTCTTTGTTTTTGCTTTTTCCTTGCCTTTTTATTTTATCTCACTTCTTGTATCTCCATGGGCCTATTGTTCCCCGAGACCTGTTTCTGTACCTGTGCTAAAGCTCCGGGAAGGGGGGTGAGGCGACGAGAGCTGTTCACCGCACTTGGCCACCCGTTATCCATCACATCATCACACTGTCAGTGAGAAGGAATTTCAACGAGCATTACGAGTAAACGTATCTTATTACGTCTTTCACGGCGAGGTGACGGCGGAGAGCCAATAAAATGAACCGGAAGCGGACTAGAGCTTTCGCAGCTGCTCTCGGGCTGCCCGTCTCGGATCATCGCTTTTCTCTCGGCCCCGGCTGCCCGATTTATCCACGCTTGTCGCAGATCGTGTACGAGTACAGACGGGCATGGAGGACTGCTTCGCCGAGGCGCCTGGTGGCCTGACTTTTGCTTACCCGTGTGGATGAGGGCCGTCTCAGGCGAACCTGTTCGAACACTTGTTCTCACCGATGCGCAAGGTCTGGTTGGGACCAGGAACTGACCGCCGATGTTGGGAGTTTTGGTTTGTGTCCTTTTTCGCCCTCTTTTCGCATCACGCCGACTAGGCCTGTCTGTTGCCACATCCAAATTTTGGTGCCCGGGGGGCTGTTGGAGACCTAACCCCTGGTCCGGCTCCCCACTCCCTCCAGAGCGCACAGGCCAGTGTGATTGTGATCAAGGCTAGCCAGCGTGTGATGAGGCCCAGGGGCAGAGGCGGGGCTTCACCGTGAGTGACGACTGACGACTCGAAAGCAAAAGGCATCAAGGCTGGCCGTCTGAGTTGCGAGTTGCGAGTTGCGTATCTCGTCTGACTGTGATGGCTTCGCGATGGAGCCGACATACTCCGTAACCATTGCAGTCGTCCCCGTCACATCGATTCGCGCACACTAGAACAAAGGGCAGATGTGACGGCAACAAGCAGGATTTGGCTTGGCTTCGCTCCGGCGGTCCAACTCTGAGCTCTGCGCGAAAATGCACCATTCCGCGCGAACAAAAGTGGTGCATTTGTTCTCTAATATTACTCATAGTACCGGGTCTATTGTCTATAGCTCGTGGCCTGAGCTGGGGACTTATTGGCCAGGATGCGGCTACGGCAGGACTTTCCAATCAAGTGAAACCCACGGTGCCTGCGACATTCGGCCGTTCACATGATGCTAAGGTTTCGTCTTCTTGCTGCCTTGCATTCTCCACGGTTGGGTACAAGGCACATCTCGGCTCGTCCGTGCCAGAGCGGAGGTGATGGGGAAGGAAAGAGTGAAATGCCAGGGTGGTGGAGACATCGAGTGGAGATGCCAATCGGTTGTCGCATCTACGACGTACTACTCCGTAAGATACGTTGGAGCTGACATGCGCCATAGTGAGTTCCTAGCTAGGACCTGTCTAGGAAAGGCAGGCAGGCTACCGAGCCTTGTCCCAAAGTCGCGACAAAATGCGCCATGTACATAGTAGAGCTGCTCCGCTTGGGGGCCGTAGGAATTCAGGATAGACGAGCTTAGCGGTAGGAAACCGTACGGTCATATGATCAGACGTGTGTGCAGGCAGGGAGCGAAGGAGCCGATGAGCCGTTTGTTTGAGAAGGATGAGGATACTTTGGCTGCGTTCGATGTGGTCTCCTCCAGGCTAGTAAGCCCTCGAGATGCTTGATAGAGAGGCCGTGTATCCTTGGCATCCGGAGGTGCTTTGCAGATGGTTTACAACTGCTCGTAATACCGGGACACCACATGGCAGTCTGCTTGCTTGCTCGTACTTGCTTGCTCTGGCCTCTGGCCTCTGTCCTCTGCGGGCCTGCCGGCAGCCGGCTTCTCCATCCTGGACAGACAAGCCCTGGCCGAAAAACAGGCCATGTAGGGTGGTAGTGCATGCATCCGAGGGCATGAAAACTGCCAAAAAAAGAAGGGAGAGTTGGTTGAAATGGAACGGCCGTGCTCCACTTCCAATGCTGGCAAGCTGAGTTTTTTTGCCTGCTCTGGCCGGAGCACGGAGTACGGAGCAGGTCCAAGTCACTGTTGCCAGGCCCGGAATACGACGCTCTCGTAGGGGACAGAGGATGCGGTGGCTAGAACGCATGCCTGATGAGAAGAAGGGCATCCATACCCAAGATGCAGTGTCATATTACCCCAGCAGATGCAAGGGGACGAGTCGAGGGAAGAGAAAAGGACATTGTCGCAAAGTGGGAGACAAGGAAAACAGGAAAATAGGAAAACCGGGGGCTACAATGCAGGATTGATCTATTTTCGCCGTCTTTCTTCCCGTGTCTGGAAAGGGCGCCATTCCTGCTCGTCTTACAACGCATGCACATGCTTTTACAGCATGTGCAGTCGGCAGGACGAGTTACTCCGTACGAGTGCTCGCATGCCAGGTACGGCATGCAAGCCCGTTAGGGCATCCTATACACTGTGTGACTAGACGAGGGGTCGCGACGTATAAGAGGTCCCAATGCCTCTGGCTGTGTGATGGGAGAGGCCTGGAGAAGACGTGATGGCACGATGCACCCGTAGGCAATATCTCCAGGTGGCACGGTGTTGCGTTTTACGAGATGCGCGCACGGCGGCGATGTATGTACATAAGATACATGTAGGGACGAGATATCCAGAGATACGAGCAGGCGGAATCCCGCGCTAGCAGACCAACAGACAATTGCTTGCCGGCAGCGTCCGTGGAGCGTTTGTCTGAGTGGACCTGGCGATCCGAGATACTACTATCCCGAACTCCGTACTGCTTAGCTCCCCTGGTGGGGCGCCACAGCGGGCGCCAGGGCGAAGAGGCGCTGAAGAGAAGCTGCACGACCCGCTGGCACGCTGTCGCCCAGGGCGGTCTGCCCCCCGTCGTGCGAGGCGAGGCGCTGGAGCTGCCCAGGCCCGGCGATCCTCTGGCCCTGTTCGTCTCCGGCCACAGGCCACAGGCGGACGCCGCTGGCCGTCTGCGCGCTGCTGCCAGCGGCTACAGGCGCTGTCTGATTCGTCCGAGCCCGGCACCGGCGTGCAGGCCCCCCTGTTGACGGCAGCCAATCTGAAGGCCGAAGACCCTGGCCAGCACAGCAGGTCCACTCGGCGCTAAAGCCGTTGCTGCCCCTCCTCTCGTCTTCCGGGCAGCTTGCTTGCCGTTTTTTTTTAGTCTGTCGTCGCTCGTCGCTCGTCGCTCGGAGCCCGCTGCGCTGCTCTCGCTTCGTTAGTCCTCTCGCCGGCTCCTCTGCGCAGAGCCCGGCCTGCCAACCAGGCTGCGGGCAGCCGTTATGGAGCTGCCGCCTTGAGACAGGCCGAGTGGCTGTGAGGTCCACGTCTGTACTCTGTAGCTCAAAAGCTCCAAGCTCGATCGACCAACACCACATCTACCCACACTGAGGCTAATTATGGCAATTTTGGACATGGGGAACGTGCATACAGCTCGCAGAAGGACGTCCATTCACCCCGTGTGACATCTCCGCACGCGCCGGTCCTCTGCCAACCAGCTCGCACACATCGGCTGCTCTGTATCCTTTTATCTTTTATCTCCTCGTCCTTTGGCCCAGTGCAGATAGTCACGGCCCCCAGAGACGCTAAGTCGCAGACCCAGTGGCCAATCCCGTGCTTGCCTGCGCTATAAGGCGTTCCTTCCCTCTCATGACTCTGGCCATGCTGCGAGTACGAACACTGCCCACCCCCTGTCGCTCTTTCCCTGCCACCTCTCACCGGCCGGTCGGGCTAGAACCAATGAAGCCCGTATCTACTGTTGCAAATAGACGCATCTGCTATAGCCCTGACCTCTCTCATCACTTCCACTCTCCCTCTCCCCCCCGAATCCCTGCTTCAGTCTGCTAATCACCGCCGGACCGTCTCCGCTTCCTCCCCCTTCATGCAACAAGCTCTGGCTTTTTCCTGCTCTCAAAAGCCCTTCTCTCCGATCTGCTGCCTCCTCCTACAGGCTAGTCTGCCCGGACTCTCGACCAAGAAGCTCTAATTTCAAACGGCCTCTTTGTGCTGGCTGATGTGCCGTCGTGATTCGTCCAGCTCTCCTGCCACACCTGTTTCCACATGCCGGCTCTGATCCTGGTCCCCCCCATCTTTTACATCGCCTCTACCTTCATACAACTGCTAGTCTCTTCAGACCCCCCCGGCTGCTACAGCCGTTTTTTCCTCTGTTAGCCGCTCTCTTATTTCGTCTCTCCTATCGCACACCCTCTCGCCTCAAACAGAGATCCGCCTTCCATCTCTCACCGTGCCTGCTGCTGTCCTACCTCTCCCCTTCCCTCTTCTCCTCTTTTCCTCCTCCTCTTGTCATCCTTTACTCCTGCATCCTACACCTTGTCCCCGGCTCTGCATGCGAGAGAAGAGGCTGCAGAAACAAGCGCCGAGCATACCCACATCGTCTGCTTCCTTGATACGCAACACAGCTTCTGCATCTGGGCACGTTACCTTAGTCTCGTTGTGGTGCCGTTGCCGCTTAAGCAAAACTCTAGCAGCAGAGCAGCATAGACAAGACATATCAAAACCGGCAGCACGCCTACGCCTCGACTTGCCCTACTGTCTGGAGTGGTGTGTGCCCAACCGTCGTTCACTTGCTTCTCTTCCCTCGTCTCCTTTTGTGGCCCCCCTGGCCCACCCACCTCGCGCGCGTACCCGGACTTCTTTTATACTTTGCCGCTCCCGCGTCTCTCAAGTCCTCAACTTTCCGGTCTCTCTCTTTTTCTTCTGTCCTTTTTGTCCCACCCTCCCTCTCCGTCCCTCCGAGTGTCTGTTTGGCCAGCTTGTCTACCACCTTCGCTCTCGGACACTGCACACCTTGACAACGGCACCCGAAGAATTCGACGACAGCATCGATCACCGAGAGAGTCGACCGAACCGGCAGGCTGTGCACCACAGACTGACCGAGACGTCTCCAACCCACGCTGCCGGCTGTAGAGACCTGTGCACATATCGGAGCTACCAGATCACACAAGGCGCACGCACGGCAGTGATCAGCCCCGTTTCGCACCCTGCCGGGCTCTCACACTTTCTGTACCCTCGAATCACACCTTCTCGTCTCCATCTGGCTTCCCCCAAAGAGCTTGCATAAGAGGGGTACACCGTCCACCTATTCCCCTGCCCGGAGACGGCCACCAGCATCTTGTCCCATGTGATGACCGGGGAGGTGGATCCGACTACCTGCAGTTTCACCGCTCACTCTGTGAAGCTCTGCAGAGTCTCTATATCTTATTGCTTCCCTGACTTCCCTTCACGGTATGTGGACCTCTGCGTGTGCCTTATATGCTGCGTGCCTGCTTGTGTGAGACTGTCCCTCCCCCCTGTCTGCTCAGTTCTTGTGCTCACTACAAGTCTGGCGCTGGACTGTGTGGTGGCTGTCTCGGGATGAGCACATGAGAACATCTAGTTGTTCTTGTTGATAACACCCACAGTCCCCTCCCACTCACACAGTCCTTGGCCCTACACTCGTTTCCTTCTGTCAGGATTGTGGCTAACATACGCTGGCGTACCTCTGTACCGCTGGACGATACTAGCAGCTTATACCAACATCTCTGTATATACCAACCTTCACCATGTCTGCCTCTGGTCAACTGACCAGGCAGCGATCCGTCTCTGGATCCTCCTTGTCTGCAAGAGACAGGAAGACTCCCCAACAAGACTATACCATGCCGTCCACAACAATCCCCACCATGGTCCGCCACTTCGACCCATGTGCCTCAACAGCTGGCATGTTCTTGTATGCCCAAGGCAACTCCATCGTCTGCTGCCACCATGACACACTCACAATCGAGCGTCGGTTTTCCGGCCACGCCGATGAAGTTCAATTACTTTCCGTTGACAACATGAGCGAGCGTGGCGCTGGCCGTCTTGTTGTCAGCTATGATGCCAGCCAAAATGCTATTGTGTGGGATATCATGTCGGGCACTGAGGTGGCGCGACTCGCTTCGTTCAGCAATCTGACAGCTGTTTCGTGGATGCGAAACGGGACCGTTGCTTTTGGTAAGTACGGACTAGGAAGGTGCACACAAGCAAAAGTATGCCCGTCGCTAACGACATATAGGCAATGATTCGGGCACAATCATCCTCTTTGAGCCGGAGACGTCGGAGCACATCTCGTTCCGAACAATACATCAGATAGCCGTTACGGCACTCGCACCGGCGACGGACTGCCGGACTTTTGCTATAGGGTAAGAAATGCTTTGTTTCACCCCCGGCCCAAGGGGCTCCATGGTACTGACATCTTTCAGGTACCAAAATGGCTCACTTCTGATTTGCAATCTACAACCGAGGTTCACCATTCTACACAACCTGTCCACTTCCCGAGGACCGTCACCAATTGTAGGACTAGCATGGCATGCGTCGTCGTCTAGGCAAAGATCCGACATGCTGGCTGTGCAGACGTATGACGGTGACCTGCGTGTGTGGAGTGTGGCCAAAGCACACCAAAGTGCAGACCCTGCAAAGGTTGTGCGCATATTGCGGCGCACAGAGAATTACGTGCCTGGGGCAAACTGGATGGGCTGGTCGAAGAACGGTCGGATCATCCAATTCTCAGAAGGGTAAGCCTTTATCCTGTAGTCCCATTTTGGCCAAGAGACTGACGCACGTTTCAGCGAGACGCTGTCGTGGGATGTTCGAACAAAGCACGTCACATACGACAGCATTCCTACGTTGGAGCATGTCAGAGGTTTGAGCGTGTATGGGCCTGGTGCGAGTCTCTTCACACTCGGTGCCAATAACACAGTTCAGCAGTATGACCTGAATGCACCGTCGGTCCTGGTGGCAGATGTCCAGCACCCGGCAAATCTGCTCCCGCCATCGCCGCCTGTCTCGATAGAAGAGCAGGACAAGGTGGCGGCGGCAGCAGCTGCCGCAGAAGCTGCCGCAGACGCCTCATCTTCTGAGGCAGCCGCAAGCACTTCAGCTGCCAACACGTCCGAGTCTGAAATTAGTATCCATCTGGACGGTGGGGTGTCTGAGAGCGATGAAGACCACATGTCGCCCTTCACACGCATGATGCACTCCTCACAGGCCGTTGACGCCGATTCAGAGATAAGCCGGACGGCCAGCCAGGCGTCCTCACGCAGCCATATCTCCAGCCTGTCGTCAAGATCTGGCCATAGCAGTCGCACGCCCGGCCGTTACCAAGAGTCTTCGTCCATCGTGTCGCGTGGCCAGTCGGAGAACACGTATTTGTCTGTGGGCTCGTCACTGAAGTCGTCTGCCTTCCAGGGATACCCACAACAGCACCACCGGCAGCGCCAGTCGGTTGCCTACAGCGTGACAACGGGAACATCGTCTGCCTTGTCTGTAGGTAGCAGTCGAGGTGGCATGGCACGGCCATCGCGGCTGCGAAATGAGATTCCGCGCAGCCCAGACGATGCCAAGGTGCATGATCTTTTCAAGTTCACACGCAGTCGGCTGAGCGATATCCCGTACCGAATGCCACCAAACATCAGCAACTCTCGACTGACCAATGATGATCTCCGATGCCAGATGCTGACCACCGTCTTTGGCTGGTCACGGGACATTGAAGATCTTGTGCGAGATGAGCTGAGCCGCCATCCTGCAGGGTCGGCAAACCGCATCCTGCTTGCCAAGTGGCTCGGCGACATGGATGCCGATATAATGTCGACGAGCTCGGAGACGATGACGTCATCGGACTGGATGCTTCTCGCGCTCAGTGGCATCGGAGGCCAGGCCAGCCAGCACAAGCTGGGGCGTGCATACACACAGCGTCTGCTGGAGAGCGGTGACCTGCATGCGGCAGCTACGATCATGATTGGCATGGGTGACTTTAACGATGCGATTGAGATCTACGGCTCGCATCACAAGTACATGGAGGCCCTCATTGTGGCCTGTCTCTTCTACCCGTCGGTATGGGAGCGCCAGTCTCACCTGGTCAAAAAATGGGGCGAATGGGCGATCAAGAATGGCCAGAAGGAGCTGGCTATCCGATGGTGAGGCGCATTCTCCTTTGGCAGTCGCTCTGTCCTGTCTGAACACAATGCTGACTGCTGCATCTAGCTTTGCCTGTACGGGAAAAGAGTCGACGGAGCCGTGGACATCGCCGTCGGCTGCGCAGATGAACTTCCCTTCCATCCAGGCGACATTGCCAGAGGTTCTGAGCCCGCCGCTCTCTCCCCCGAGTGTGATGCGTGGCCCTCAGCGAAGCATTGCAAAGTCGTCGGCGCTGCGGCTCATCACCAACTTTGGCGAAGACACTACGGCTAGGGCCAAGTTCTTTTCTGGCCAGGAAGATGACGGGGCCACGCCCATCGCTGCAGGCGTAACTCCAATCATGGATTCGGCCATCTCGCCTGCCATCAGCAGCAACAACGGAGTGACGACAGCCTTCCTGCGGCCGTCGCAGCGTAGCACGTTCAACACGCCCAACTCTGCCCGGCCTGGTGGCGGGGGTTTTTCCAGACAACGCCTGCCATCCATCGGCGAGGCACCGGCTGACGCGATTCGCACTCGGGATCTTCTCATGGGTGTGTCGGCCGAATTGGAGCTTCCAACACCTCCGGTAGAGGGCGCCGAGAAGCTGCACGCTCGTTCTGTCTCGCCCAAGGCCATGGCTTCTGACGACCTCCATCTCGACAATGCCAGTGGTGATGCCAACTACATGATTGGAATGATGCTGCAGCGAGCTTCGACGTCGAGCCCGCTGTACCGCCGGAAGGAGCAGCCGCCTCCGTCACCTTCGCCTGCATCTCTGGTGATGCTGATGGAAGGCCGTACCAGCCGCAACGGACCCCGGAACCGCATCCCTCGTGGTGTCGACCTCCAGATTGACCCCAAGACCGGAGCGGCAGCAACAACAACAGCAGCGGCGGCAGCAGCAGCAGCAGCAGCAGCAGCAGCTACATCACCGGAGCAGTCGATTGCGTCGTCGAGCCGTTATCGGTGGCCGACAAGGCGGCGTGGCCCTGCATCTGTGAGCAGCTCGATTACGTCCACCTCGAGCGCGACTCACGGAGCGCGGAGCTATCGTCTGCGCACCGGAGAGGTGCCTAACACGGGCAGGACTCTGGATGACTATATCAACAGCCTGGAAGCAGCCAAGTTGCGGGCGCGTCCCAGCAGCAAAGAGCGTCAGCGACAGCGGTCTCGTGAGGCGAGCCGGCGCCGTCGACCGTCTGCAAGCGCTGGCACGGACACGTCTGGTGCACCGACGCCGACTCCGTCTGCACATGGCCGTGAGACGTCGGCGGCCGAGGATCGCAACTGGTCCTCGTCGCGGGGCTATGCTGGCTCGAAGACCAGCGGCAAGCGGTCTCCGCGTTCGCCTGTGCCCATGTCGCCGGAGGACCTGCTCAACCTGGGCGTGCCGCGGATGTTTGGCAGGGACGAGCAGCCGGCGACTGGAGCGACTGGAGCGACTGGAGCAGGCGGGGAGACGGCTGGACTCACGCTCAAGAAGTCGGCCACACCGGTGCAGCACGTCTCTCGGCCGTCGTCCAAGTCCCGTCCGACGAGCCGGACTTCGAGCCGTGGGCGCACTGCCGGCAGCCGGGCCAAGAGTCCGGAGCGTAAGCCGCAGACGCTGACACTAGATGTCGAGCGTGGCCGGGTGAACAAGCGCTCCGGGTCTGCGGTGCGGTCGCCGTCTTCTCCGCTACCGTTCTCGAGCAACGCGGCTGCCTACTACAACTCGGAGGACGAGGACGACTACAAGAAGGCCGTCAACGCGCAGGAGAGGTTCCGCAGCCGTGAGAGGGCCAACTCGAACCGGGAGCGCAGCTCCAGCCGGAGCCGTCGGGAGGCTTCGCCGGGATCGGTTCAGGTACGTGATCGATCGCGCAGCCGTCGGCGGCCGACACCGACGGCCGATGCAGCGTTTGCGGCCAGCGGCACGTCGACACCGGCGCCGCCTGCATCCCGGAAAGAGCGAGGCCTACCCGGGCCACCGCCGGCGCCGTCGGCTATCGCAGTGGCTGCAGGCATTGGCATCGACCGAGGCCACACGCCCAGCCTCTCCGAGGACCATGGTCGCAGACGTGCGTCGTCATCGGCCTCCAACAAGGGCAGCATGGGCGACCTCAAGCAGCTGTCGATGGACGAACGAGCCATGCGCAAGGCAGCAGCCGCCCGAGAGCTGGAGGAACGACGCAAGTCGCTTGTCCGGAGACCACTGGCGCCACCGGTCATGCACCCGGACATGCTGTCCCCGGCATCTGGGGCCTTTTCGCAGCAGCAACAACAGCAGCAGCAGCCGCGCATACCGGAAATGTTTGAGCTGAACATGCCCGACAAGTTCATGGCCCCCATGGACCTGCCAATGCGCAGCCAGTCGACCGACCCGTTTGCCCAGCAGTCCAAGACGAGTCGTACGAGCGCATACAGCATGTATGCGTCACGTGGCCAAAACATTGGGCTGCCGGCAACGCCAAAGGCCATGCGGCTGGTCATGGAGCCTGGTGCAGGAGGAGTGCCGAGCGTGCCGCCAGTCCCGACCAACTACACGTACCAGCGGTCGCCGCATGCATCGGAACACAGCTCGCCCAAGGAGAGCGCGCCGAAACGTGTCGAGGCAGCAGACAACACACCGGTGCCGACCCCGGCTCCCGCCAAGGAAGAGACTCTGACTCTGCTGCCGTCGACAGTGTACCAGCCACCCAGCCGTGCTGCCATTCCTCGGTCCATGTCGGCGCCTCCGGTTGAGCTTGCTTCTCCGCGCAAGGGGGGCCGAGCGCCGGAGCTTGTCATTTCGGAAGCCGCCTTTGACGACACGGTGGCAACCGGCCGTCGTCCGTCGTTGGACGACTCGATCCAGCCACCACGGCCACCAATGCTGAAGGAACTCGCCCATCTGGCCATGCCGCCACCACCGCCTCCGGCACCGCTTCCCTTTGGCGCGGCCCAGAACCCACCTGTCGTATATGGCGGACACACTTCGGGCACGATCGAGGTGGTGATGGATGACGGCGAGGTTCGCCCCATCTTCACAATGTCTCCACCACCCCAGATGCACCACACGGGGTCGATGCCACTGCCGCCACCTCCACCACCGTCGGCGCCCGAAGGCATCGAAGGCAGCGGGTCGCAGTCTCGCAACGGACACCGTCGTGGTCGCAGCAGCACCGACAACAGCATCGCCGGCCGCTTCTCACGCGCCACCGACCGTATGCGCTCTGGCAGCCGCGGCCGCAACAACATGTCGGCGACCTCTCGCACAAAGTCGCCCGAGGGCAGCTTTGCCCCGTACGAGAGCATCCCCATTCCCGCAAGCGGCCGCCAGCCGGAGATGGCATATGTGCCGTACGAGAGCGTGCCGCCACCGCCCAGCTACGCCATCCGCAACAGCCCTCCGCAGGTCCAGCAGCAGTTCCAGGCCCAGCAGCAGTACCGTACCGGGCTTCATCGGAGCGAGATGATCTGAACGAGCTGTGTCTGTTTCTTTCTCATGCTTTCCACCTTTGACGACTTTCATTCTCTCATTCTTTCTTCTTGCATGGCGACCGGCGTTGAGACGCGTCTACTTCCTCTGGCACGCGCTGGCAATATCCCTCCAAATAGCCGAATGACCCTCTGATTGTCGAGATGTATCTTATGTCCCTGGCCTACTTTTTTTGCCTTGTTTTCAATGCTTCCGCTCCTTGGAATAGGCCAAGGTCCTTTTATTTCACTCTACTTCTTACCTGCATCCACGAAAGTTTGATCTTCATGACGAGCAGCTTCGCTGCGCCCTTTTGCTTTTTTCTTCCTTTTGCATTGGAAAGTTTAACGAGCCAATTGGTTTTATGACCGTGATGGGAAAATTGTACAACTCTGATATGGAAAGAGACTGGCGGATCAAGGGAGATACCATATTCGTAACAAAAAAAGAAGCCGATCGTTGGGTTTGGATACTAATTTTCCTATATTTAAATATGTTGCCTCACGGTTCTTTTCGTTGGCCTCAGAATCTGGACATTTCATTCAATTGAGAATCATGAAATCTTCAATCCGTACGTTTTGGTAAGGACGAAAAAAAAAGCTGAAAGTAAAAAAAAAACGCTACGTGGTCGGAGGTCGGTTCGAACGCGTGCGGGGTTGGCGAGCGGCACAGTGTGTAAGGAAAGAAGGATAAAAAGACAAAAATAGAAGTTGACTTCTTCATCTCAAACCCAGTTCCAACTCAAGTACGATCGTAATCCAGTCCGCCACGCGACGGTGAGGATGCCTCTGCAGAGTGAAGCCTCCCTGAAGCGTCATCCCCGATTGCTTAGGGCCACAAATTACCAGCATCGCAGGTTACCCGTGCGAGTGGGCGGCCACCGCAGCGTTCGCACTGGGCGACATACTGACCCGGCACAAGGCCGGACATGGAGCAAAGGGAAATTGAGAATTGCAAGAGTCGTCCCCATTCGACCATTACAGCCATGAGAGAATCACACACTAGTTTGGATTATATAGGGCCCCCCATGCTGGCGCCATGTGGGGCAAATCTTTTCGTGTTATGTCAGCCAACCAGCACAGAGCTCGTTGAGCCAACCGTGTTGCTTGGACCTCGAACTGATTTCCGATTGTCGCTAGCTCCCGGCTGCGCGAAGAAAACCCCGACAGACACGAATCGAGAAGTGCGCCTGGCTCTCTGAAGCGCGACTGAGCTGACAGGAGAGCGAGAAAAACAGAGCGACGGGCCACGAGACGGTCGGCTGGCCATGGCGTTTGGCACGCCGCACCTGGAGATCCGGCGGCCGTCGCCGACGACGGTCGAGTTTACGGTGACGACGCAGCCGCGGCGGGCCGGCTGGACGGGCTGGGCGCTGTGCGGGGCGGTGGTGTTGCTGCGGGTGGTCCTGGCCGCTGGCGTGGCCGTGGCTCTCTGGGGCTGGGCGCGATCGCAGCCGTGGCTGGGCGGGACGACGGGGACGGCGAGGACGACGACGGCGCCGACGACGACAAGCACCATCTACGCGCTTATCGGATTGCTTGCGGCGGCGGCGGCCGCGACGCCGGCCTGGCTGCTGCTGCCGCTGTGCGCGGCGGCGGCCTGGGCCAGCGTCGCGCGCGTGCACACGTCCGAGTCGCTGCTGGTGCTGCGCGGGCTCGGGATCCAGACGCGCTCGAGCGGGGCCACGTACGCGGGCGAGCTGGCGTCGGCGCTGGGGATGGCCTGGTGGACGGTGACGTCGCCCTGGGCGCTGCTGCAGGCGGTGGGGGGACATGGCCCGACAGGGTCGCCGTGGGCTTTGGTTTCGGCCTCGTTTGGCGGCGACGACTACGAGCCCAGCCCGGCGGCGGCGACGCGCTTCATCCCGACGGCCCGGCTGCAGGACCTGCTCGTCAACGAGGCCTTTCTCGGCTTCGAGGTGCGCTACTACCTCGTCGCCGTCGTCGTCGGCACGGCCGGCACCATGGGCTGGTGTGCGGCTGGCGGCGCAGACGCCCGCAGCGAAAAGGCCGACACCGCCCCCCCGAACCGGACCGGCGACGAGGCCGATGCCGCCCAGGCCGACGGCGACGACGAGGACCACGTCGTCGTCGTCTTCCCCCAGCTGCTGCCCGGCCTCGACATTGTTCGGACGGTCTGGCGCGAGGCGCGGGCGTGCCTGTACGAGCCGGACGGGGAGACCGGCTGAGGTGGCCGTCTTACTGTTTTATTTTCTATTGTTTTCAATTCCTTACAATTTTATTTTCTCCATTTGTATTGCTCCCTACATTCGCTCTGGCTCGTCCGCCTTGGCCTCCTCCTTGCGCGCCTTGATGGCGGCGCGCCAGTTGCCCGTCTGCCGCATGGCATCGGCGCTGGGGAAGCCCTTTTGGCGGGCATAGCGGTCGTTGACGTCGTCGGGCGCGGCCAGGCGCGGCCGCTGGAGCAGCGGCACGTAGATGCCGGCCAGCCGGGGGCCGTCGCCGCCATCGAACACGTGACTCTTGTTACCGGGCGGGCCAGGACAGGCGATGCGGGGGGTGTGGCTGTCTGTGTGGCTGTTGTCTGTGATGCTGCTGCTGCTCTCGGCCACGGCCACGGGTCCGGCCGTGACCAGGTCGAGCAGCCGGTTGGCGAGGATCTCGTCCATCTTGGCGGCGCGCCAGCCGCGCCAGAGGCCGTCGATGAACATGCGGCTGGGCGGCTCGGCGTCGTGGCTGTCGGCGTGGCCGACGTAGCGCCACTGCAGGCCGTCGGACCAGCAGCCGGCAGAGGGGCTGTCGACGCTGTCGTCGACGCCGGGGCGGCCGAGCGGCGGGAAGACGCAGTCCCAGAGCACCAGGGGGGTCTCGTCGGCCATGGCATAGTTGGGCCGGCCGGGCTGGGCGGCGACGTCGAGCAGCTGCGAGACCACGTCGGCCGGCTCGCGGCCCTGGCCGACGAGGAAGAGCACGGCGACCATGTGGCGGATCTGGTGCCAGAGAAAGGCGGAGCCGCGGACGTCAAAGGCGTAGACGCGCGGGAGCGCGGGCGCGAGGCAGCGCAGCGACGAGTGCACGTCGGCCACCTCGGTGATGCCGGCCGCAAAGATGCGCCGCTGAAAGTTGGTCATCTGCTTGCTGGGGTCGACCTTGCAAAAGTTGCGAAAGTCGTGCAGGCCGACGAACCGGCCGGCGGCGTCGCGCATGGCGTCAATGTCGAGCCAGCCGTCGGGGTGCTGGGAGGATGAGGATGCGCCTGGCACTGGCACTGGCACTGGCCCCGGCCGCCGGCCGTCCTCGGTAAAGTAGGCCGGCTGGGTAAAGAAGTAGCGGTACTGCCGCTCGCGACACGAGAACCGCGCCGAGAAGTCGGCCGGCGGCGTCGCACACCAGGCCAGCACGCGGATGTCGGCCGGCAGCAGCCGGTTCAGCACCTTGGCGTACTCGATCTCGCCGGCCGGATCGGACCCGGTCACGTCCTGGAGGGCATCCCCATCTGGGCTTACCGCCCGCCGGTTGCTGCGCACCCGCAGCGCCACCACCTGGCCAAACGCGCTCACGCCGCGGTCCGTCCGGCCGCACTTGCTGTAGTCGCACCGCACCAGGTCGACCTCGTCGGCCGACGCGCCCGCCGCCGGAAACACCAGGCACGCCTTGATCAGCGCCTTCCAGAGCTCCTCCTCGATCGTCGCCAGCGCCCCCGACGGCTGGTACTCGAACCCGCCGTACCGCTTGCCCAGGTACGCCAGCTTGAGCGCGATGAACCGGCTGGCGTACCGCGACGGGTCCATCGTCTTCTTGGTCTTGGTCGACGTGGCAGTCGTGGCAGTCGTGGCCGCGTCGGCGGTGGCCGGCCGCGCCCTGGCCGCCTCCTTCTCGAGCTGCTGCACCCGCCGCACGAGCGCCTCCTTGGTCCAGCGGCTGTAGTCGGCCATGCTGCGCCGTAGAAGACGAGCACGGACGGAGACGAGGCGAGAGAGAGCGGGATGGGGATGCAGGCAGGCTCGCACGACCGCCTCGCTGCTGCTGCTGCTGCTGCTGCGCACGCCTCGTCTTGCTGCTGCTGCTGCTGCTGCTGCTACGCTCCGCACCAGCGGCAGGCTCGGCTGCCGTCGAGCGGTGGAGGTGGCGAGGACGTCGACCTGATGCGCACGCAATGTCTTCATGCGACGGCGGTCATGTGATCTCGGCTGCTGCTTGGTTCGATGCCGGACGAGGACACGAGCATGCGAGAACACGACAGGAACAATTGCTTCTAGACGTGCATCCCTTTGCACCTTGTGCCCAACAGAGTCGTGTTGGATGGTCGTGCGCCGTTGGTGTGCAGCCGCCACCGAGAAGCAGAAAATCTTTTTGTATTTTGTCGCAGTGCCGCCGATGCCTGGCCGCCGAATCAGAGCCGCTTTGTCCGCCTCGTCCTTACAGCGCCCTTTTCAGCGATTGGGCTAGCGTGCCGTGCCCTAACAAAGCTACTTATGCGTCAAGTTACGCCGGACCTGTTCACCAAACTCCTGCATAGTAAAGACGTTTTACTATTTCCTGTCCACTCAACTGCGCCCGGCGTCAATGGCCGATCTCCAAACAGTTTCCATCCTCTTGCTCGGCGACGAAGGCGTCGGCAAGTCGACCTTCTTATCGTCCGTCTGCCGTGACCGTCCTGTAAGAGTACATGCTATCCACCGGCTGCTTGTGCTAACGCTATCTTGCCCCTCCAGCCGGCTGAGCTTGCTCCGACGGGAGAGCAGCCATGCCAGCGACACGTCCGCGCCACCGCTCCTCCGGGACGGCGACCAGCCGTTTGTGCTCCACCTGCGAACACGAATTGCTGCCCTCCGCCTCGAGTTCTCCGACACTGCCGGCCCCGAGAACTGGCGCTGTCTGCATCCCGACATGGTCATCGCCTGCTTTGACATTGGCAGCCGGCCCAGCCTTGCGAGCCTGCAGAGTGTGGTAGGCCGTTCTTGTCTCTCTCCTCCCCCCACGTCCACCCGGCTGAACATGAGGGAAAACGACCAGTGGATCAAGGAGATTCGCACCGTCTTTGCGCACAGCGACTCGCTCCCCATCCTGGTGCTGGGCCTCAAGCGCGACCTGCGGCGCGAGGACGACCCGGCTGGCGTGATCTACCCGCACGAGGCATACGGCATCGCCCAGCAGATGCGCGCCGACATGTACCTCGAGTGTTCGGCCGCCACCGGCGCCCTCATGGCCGAGGTGTGGGAGGACGTCTGTCGCCGGGCCGCCAGCACGGCCACGCCCGAGGGCGGCCAGAGCGAGGGAACCTGCCGGCTGATGTAGGTCGGGGGCCCGCACAGAGCGCACGTCTCAGGCTGTCGGGTCGTCGGCCTCGTCGGCCTCCTCCGCTTCTTGCACCGGAAACTGGCCCAGCACCTCGGCCACGATGTCGAGCACCTCCGACTGCTGGTCCTCGCTCAGCCGCCCCTCGACCTCCTCGATGCACGCGTGCAGCTGTGCCGGCGTCTGCGGCCGCATGTTGATCAGCATCACCAGCTCGCCCTTGGCCAGGTCGTAGCCACGCAACCGCTCCACCACCCGGCCGATGGCCTCGGCGCTGTACTGCGTCGGCTGCTGACTCAGCGGCCCTGGAGGCGCTCGGAGGTACTGGAGGACCTGACAGAGAGAGAGCAGCGTTAGCATGGGGGGAAAAGCTACGAGGGCCGGCAGCCGTACCTCCTGCACGAGCGTCTCGAAATTGTTGTTGGCAACGCGGCGACGGCCGTGCTTCTCGCGGCCCTGCCGCTCGCTCCGCGTCGCGAGGAACTGGCAGACCTCATAGTTGGTCAGAATGGCGTTTTGGGCCTCAAGGATCTTCATCGTGGCGGTGGGCGAGGGGTGTTGCTGATGCGTAGATGCAACTCTGGTCTGCAGTCCTGTGGCAGACGATTGACAATCGGAAAAAAAATGAGAGACAACAAAAACGACCAATCAACACATTGAAAACCCCCCACATGCCCCGCTATAGCTTTTGATTCGACCCCACCAATTGACCGCCTTGTCATACACAGTAGCAAAGGTGGAGGACGGGGACTGAGAGCCGAACTTTGCTGGGGAAAGGGAGAGCCTCGCAACTGCCTCCATCATCGATTTGCCTCTAGCATCCCGTCATCTCCCGGATGGCCTCTCGTCTCTGGCCTCTGGGTGGTAGAACTACTGGGATAGGGACAGGGCCCAGAAAAAAAGGACCATCCCTTTGTTAGCCGACCTCACCTTCCGTAGCTGTTCTGCCTCTCTGCTCCGGCTCTCCTTCCGAGGCTGTTGTCGAGAGCGGTGACTCCATCTCTCTCTTTCTCCGGCCCAGCAACGCTATTGGGACTTATCCTTTAGCGGCTCCTCCAGTTGCCACCTCCCTGTCCAGACGTTCTTCACCTACGGAGTACAGCCAACAAATACTGTGACAATGTCCCCTCTTTAGCCTCTGCGGGCCTCTTTTTTTTTTTTTTTTTTGCCCGCCTGTCTGTTTTCGTGTGCTAATTTCCTCCGGTCATTATTCATCCTTTCCCCCGTTTTTCCTCTGCTTTATTCTCTTCTGGTCTTGTGGACGAAGCCCTGGTCCCCATTGGCAGTCTCCTGTTCGCCTATTCGCTTCTTCCCCGACCTTCTGGGCCTTGTTCTGTCTGGGCGATCGCATATCCTCGGCCCTGACCGCCTTTATTACCGACAGAAAAATGTGCCACAATTTTTTTTTCTGCCTCTGAACGATATCGGCCACGCCCGAACTCTTTCTCCGGGTCTATTTTTGTCCTGAAAGGCGAGCAGAAAAACTGTCGAAGAAGCAAGGCCACCCCCACGCTGCGGCATCAGAGTGCCTGCGCACAATTTTTCTCGCTCGAACACGCCCCTTGCGACCTCGTGGTGCGTGTGTTGACGCACAATTCGAAAGCCTTGGGTGCTTCCTCGCTCTACTCTCTCCGACCCAGTCTACGTCTACGTCTGAAACCAGACCTCGGATCTCGCACTCGACACATCTGCAGTTGGGCCCCCTTCCTCCCAAACACGCACAGTCGGGCATTGGCCACGCAAAAATGGTTCGCAACATTGTCGTCCTCGGCGGTAACTCGCACCCGAATCTGGTCGAGAGCGTGTGCAATATCCTGGGCATTCCGCCGTGCGCCCGCACTCTCTCCCGGTTTGAAGTCGGCGAGAGCCGCTGCGAGATCAAGGACTCGGTCCGTGGCAAGGATGTCTACATCATCCAGTCTTGCGGGGGTGACGTCAACGACCACTTCATCGACCTCTGCATCATGATCTCGGCCTGCAAGACAGGCTCTGCCCGGCGCATCGTCGCCGTCCTCCCGCTCTTCCCCTACTCCCGCCAGCCTGATATACCGTACAACAAGCCGATCGCAGCCAAGAGCGTGCCTGCCACGCCCGGTCCGAATGTGCCGGTCAGCGCAACGCTCACGGCCCAGTCCGATCTCACCTCGGCCCTCGCCAGCAATGGCCAGAGCGAAGACGGCACCACCGCCGGCTCTTCCTCGCGCAGCCACACCGGCTCCGTTTCCTCGTCGCAAGCCGCGGCCGTACCGCCCTTCACCACACACGACTACGACAACTACACTGCCATCAACCACTTTCAGGCGAAGCCCGGCTACAAGCAATGGGTTGCCCAGGCCGGCATCCTCGTGGCCAACCTGCTGACCTGTGCCGGCGCAAACCACATCATCACCATGGATCTCCACGACCCGCAGTACCAGGGCTTCTTCGACGTCCCCGTCGACAACCTGTACAGCAAGTCGCTGCTGCAGCGGTATATCCAGCAGCAGGTCCCAGACTACCGGGACGCCGTCATTGTCAGCCCGGACGCCGGAGGCGCCAAGCGTGCCACGGCCATTGCTGACAGCCTTGGCATGGACTTTGCCCTCATCCACAAGGTGCGTGGCCACTGCCTTTTCTGTGCCTGATGTCGACCCCTGCTAACCGTGCTCTTGTTCAGGAGCGGCGACCGATCAAGATCACCGACCGCCAGAGCTCGACCATGATGCTCGTCGGCAACGTGACTGGACGCGTGTGCATTCTCGTCGACGACTTGGCTGACACGGCAAATACGATAACACGGGCGGCCAAGCTGTTGAAACGCGAGGGCGCAACGTACTGCTATGCGCTGCTCACGCACGGCATCCTCAACGGCGATGCCATTGCGCGCATCAACGCCTCGGCGATTGACAAGATCGTCTCGACAAACTCGGTTCCCCAGTCCGAGCACCGCGCGCTCTGCCCCAAGCTGGACGTCCTGGACATTGCGCCGATATTCGCAGAAGCCATCCGCCGCGTCCACCACGGCGAGTCCATTTCCGTCCTCTTCCAGCACAATTAGGCGTTCTTGCTCTTGTTGTCTTTATCTTACTGTCTGTTTTTCCTTGTGCATGTGCATTGTTCCTTTGAGCTCGCGATCTGCTCGGACTTTTGGCGCGTGCCGTCACTCACCCTTTTTGCTCCATTGGGGGAGGGGAGAGGGAGGAGGCTGAGCCGATTCTCCCATTCATTAGAAAGGGAGGTCGGCATATTGGAGGCTGCCGTGTTTGCCTTGCCCAGGCACTGCTTGTCTGACGCTGCGCCCGGAGATTCTTTTTCTATCTATTTCACAACCCATTCTGGGAACTGGCTTATACACTCAGAACACATACATCGGCGTTTAGAGAAACCAGACACCTGGAGAAAAGAAGAGTCGGGATTATGGGCGGAACGGGTGAGGACGTGTTTGTTTCTGTTGGCAAAAGGCAGAGCTCTTGTACTCGATCTTAGTGATCTTAAAAGATCCATTAAGAAAAAGTCCGAGACGCGTGCCCGTGACCATGAAAGGCTTGTGACGGGTCTCTGACCCTGTTCTTTCGGCCAATGTGCCAGAACAGCAGCTGCCTCGCCAGAGACTGCACAAATGCTGTCTTTGTCGCCCCCATGACACTGACTCATTCTCACCTCTTCCTGGTCTGGTTTTCATTATTTTAGACTTTTAGGCGGGAGGGAACACGGCTAGGAGCTGTTCATTTTGGTTTCATAGACGCATGGAAAGAAAATCAAAAAGTATATACCCGGACAAGGGTTTCTCGTCCTGTTCCTCTAGATAGCTTTGAAACAGCCCTTGCCTGCTCACGCAATTGGCATGATTTGCATAGAGATAGAATAAGTTAAATATTGTTATTTAAGCTGACCGCCTTTTACATTGCTTGGTTGATAAGCATATTGTCGGAAGATCGATCTCGTCATCGATGGATATGTACAGTGGGCAATGTGTTGGAGACCTGTCAGCCGCATTGTCAGCCTGGCTTATTAATCATCCGCCCCCACCCTGCAGAGAAGATATCTTACACAGTACGGAGTACGGAGTACTCCGTACGATTTTGCATTGGATGTCTGCCGTATCTCTGCAGCCGTTGTGACAGGGATAGTTGCTCGCGGTAGGCGGCCTCTAAAATCTGACGCGATGTCATGCTGTGCTCCTATCTGTGGGTCTGACACTCTCAATACTCCGGTGTTGTACGAAGTACGACACAGAAACGAGGGACAGAGCGAGAGAGAGGCTAATTCTACAGGCCTGTAGTGTTGTAATTCTTGAAATCAAGGCAGGGGACGTGGGGATAAGCAACTTGCCGGGGAGGTCTAGCAACTTCACCGGTGCAAAGACGGCAAGGAAATAAGGCTGGGACGTGTTATGCCTCTTCAGGCCTAGGACTGCTTGCCGGTTATCTTTTGCTGCATGGTCAATGACGGTGTCCGAGCAGTGCGAATTCGGACTGTGCAGCTGGCGGTTGCTGGCCTCAAGACAAGGTACCGTCTTGATAGCCACTGTAGGCTGTGATGCCAAGAGATGGAGTGCACGCCCTGCTGAAGCTGAAGCTGACATTATCTAGCTACGGACCATGTCCTTGAAAGAGGCTTATGCAGATGGTCCTATTGGTGGTGCCTTTAGTTGTACAACTCTGGGTGTATCTCGGTGGGCCTGGTGCTCACGCACTTTGCACGCTTTGGTCAAGTTTAGGATATTATCAAGAGGTCACTCATCCTACTCAACTGAGAGCTGTAAAATTCACGAACAAGACAAGATGTATGTACTATATGCTTACTAACACGTTACTAATCAACCACTTTTTACTTCTTTCCATACACAAAGGCGAGCTGGTCCATCTCGTCACCTTGCTGGCCGACGAAGCCGACAATCTGCCAGCCGGTGGGGGCGGTAAAGGTGGCACAGTCGCTGGTCGCGGTGCCGGCCGTCAGCGTCTTGCCGGCACTGGTGGTGGCCTTGATGTAAAAGTTGCGCGTCTCGCCGTTCTTCTGGCCCTGGCAGAGCTCGGCCGAGACCCAGTACTCGGCGCTGCCGAGGGTCAGCGAGACGGCGGTGCCGCCGGTGCCGCCGTGGGAGAATTTGGTGCCGTCGGTGAGGGTGAGGCCGACCGAGTCGAGGCGGGATGCACCGGCAAAAGAGAGGACAGCGGGCTTGGGGACCTTGCCGGCAGCAACGCGGCTCTTGAGGGCGGGCAGGTCGGAGAACCAGGAGCCATGGGGGCCGCCCCAGAAGGAGGACTGGCGCAGGCTGTCGGACAGGGTCCAGTCGAACGAGACGGTGATGGGGTTGTGGTCGGTGAGGACGCTGCCGTTGGCCTGGAGGAACTTTGCGCTCTCGTAGTTGAAGTAGGTGGCGGTGAGGCTGACGACGGCGTTGCCGCGGTAAAAGACCTTGTCGACGGTCTCGCACGTGTTGGTCGTCGTCGGGTTGTCGCAGAGCGTCTCGACCGTCGGGTTCACGCCGGCACGCTCGAGCTGGACCCAGGCGTCGGTCAGGCCGTTCTGGCGGGCAAAGACGGTGATGTTGTCGGCCGTGCGGGTGTAGCGGCTGTTGGTGTCGCCAAAGACGAGCACGGCATTGCCGACGCTCCAGGTGTCGATGTAGGCCGCGACCTGCTCGAGGTTGGCATCGCGCGCCGTCTCGTCTCCCGTCTCGGTGCCGGCATCCGCGTGCAGGTTGTAAAAGTCGGCAAAGACGCCGCTGTCGGCGTCGATGATGACGCGCATAAACGTGAAGCCCTTGGGCGTCTCGCAGTCGTTGCTGGACGCGTCCGAGCACGTGTTCCACTTTGTGCGCGTAAAGTCGACCCAGTCAAACTTGGCCAGCGTGTTGAGCCCCGACCCAATGGCCGCGCCGCCCGACGTGGCCGTGCGGTACGGGTGGTTGTCGGCCGCGTAGATGTACGCGTGGTAGTTGAAGTCCTCCTGCACGTGGATCACGTCGTAGCCGTACTTGGCAAAGTCTGTCCCGATCGTCTTGGCATTCGTCGTCTTGTCGCCCGTCTCGTCGTTGTTCTGCAGAATCGCCGGCAGGCCGGCCACGTTCATCGACAGCACGTTGAACGAGCCGGTCGTGGCGGCCGCGGCCGTGCCTGCGAGCGCGGCCACGAGGAGGGAGCAGAGTGAAGCCATGGCTGCCAGACGAGTGAAACGATTGCAAGTCCTTGTTTGGATGCTGGCTGGCGTCTGACTTATGGCTTCTGGTCCGCTTCATCCACACGGCACGTCGCCCTCCTTTATACCTCTTCCATCGCGTCTGCCCAATCGGTCGCCCGGTAAAGCGGCCGGTTGGCGACCGGTGACAGCGGGAAAACATAAACGGCCTTTCTCCACATCAATAGCGTCAAATCATGCGAGCTGGACCACCCAACCGCTGCTCGCTAGCCCCTTGTAGCAGGCGCCTCCGCCTTGGCAATATCCCCCCTGGCCGCTCCACCGGCCGGTGTCGTGCCCACGTTTTGCTATTCATGCGACCTGCTCGCTGTCTGGTCAATCTGCCAAGCTTCCAGGCAGTAGCTCTGCTGCTTGCGTGTAGTGTACTCCGTAAAAGCTCATGTTTGCCCCCACGTGGGCCGTGCTGAACAGCCGACGATACTGGCACTCGCATGTGTCTGCAATACGAGCACTCGTAGTGGCAAGACTAATGCTAAAACGGACGGTGAAGTCGCCTGTTCGGGTGACATTCTTCTGGCATCCACTGCCAGTAGCCAGGCAAATTGGACGAAACGAGAGTCCGCAGCGCCTGCTGCCTATTTTGTAGAGGCACTTATGCGTACCGTTATACAGCTTTCAGGTTGATGCATTGACGTTGCACCCGTTTGCAGACCACGTCCATGTTGTCAGTGGTAGAGAAACAAAGCCAAGCCTCGCAGATATACTCGCTCTGATAGAGGCCGGCTTCGTTTGCGCTCGCACGAGTCACCGCTGTTTGGGAAATCGACAAAGGCCTAGAACCCATTCGACCGAAGCACCACAGAGCGTGCCAGGACCATTGGTGATGGCGACAATGGTTGCCAGACTGGAGCTTCCAAGCACCCCTGGCTAGTTATACTAACACGATGCCGCTAGTGTTAACGTCATCGTGACATTGCCGTACTCCGTAGATGATTTGCCTACAGCAAGCGGAACCCGTGCTGTTTACCCCAGGTTATATAGGACGAGGAGCTTGCTGTTGACAGAAAACAGCCAGCTCCCTCTTTCTCTAGCCAGAGACGACTTTCCAAAAATCTATATGCACGCGTCGGCAATCGCCAGCAACACTGCCATTCTCTTGGCCATATGTTTCAATGTGTCGGTCGTCTCCATTCTCCGACACGATGACGATAACGTTTATTGTAAGTAGTTGTAGGGCTGTCCAGGCCCGTCTGTGGAAATCGGTCACAAAGTGAATCATCGAGTCTGACTTGGCATAATCCACCTAACATCCGAGCGCCTGCCATCTGCGAGGTTAATATTAGGTAAACTGTACTCCGCAAACAAATGTAAGTACTCCGTATATGCGGCTGCTTCGTCGCATCAATGGCAGCCCGCCAGCCATCTTTAGATGCCTCTTTAGGCAGGTAGACTGCCAAGACTGCCAGAAGCGGGGCACAGCCTCTGCTATAGATTCCACTGTCGATGCGTACGGAGTACTCCGTAAACATCCTCGATTGCACACCTCGCAGCATGTGAAAACTTGGCCCACAGTTCTCAATTACGTCGTAGAGCAATGCCGCAATAGTGTTGGGGCACAGGTGGGTAAAGGGCAGGGATCATGGTGATCTACCCTTGTTCACTACTCCGTACGTTACAGATGCAAAGTATTTGGCAGGCTGAGCATCACTATCGCTTAACAAATGAGACTGCGCCCAAGTGAAGTAATCCCACCTGCCGTGGGAATGATTATGCCCAGACAAGCGGCCTCGTATCTCTGTTGGCCCCATCATGGTAATCGGGTCCTTTCATGCCAAGCTAGGAAATGACCCGATTTGTGATCAAGACGCCTATCCTAATTGTTTTCTGGCTAGTCGCACGGAAGCAGGGAAAGCAACCGGAGACGTCCCAACAGCAGGGCCGACATAAGAGCTCTTTCTGAGGAAGTGTACATCGAAGGCCCCAACTAAAGCCGAAGTCAAAACCCTCAGCCTAGTCGACGAGAGGTTAGCCAGTCAGGCCGTTGGCCAGATTAAAACCACGGCGGGGTTGGGAATATGAATAGAATGCCTGGTTGTGTCGCCTTGCATATGCCGGTGATACTTTCTCCCTGTCTGAGGGTATTGCACCGAAGCAAACGAAGAAAAACCGGCAACTCAGATTGTTGCCAATGATTATACCTTGGAGCCAACACAGCCCAACACAGCCCAACAACACTAACTGCCGAGTTGTGATAATAACACTTTACCATCTTCAGGATGAATGAGCGCGAGAAAGGCAGCACTGCATACCACGAGGAGGAAGCTGCTCGCACCATCTGGGCCGCTCAAATTTTGGCGTGCTTGGCGAAGCACCAGAACCATGCTGAGCCGCGGACGGCCAGTGCAGAGGAAGAAGAGGGCGACCTCGACGACGATGGAGGCGATGTCGTATCGAAGCGGAACGAAGTCCTGGCAGGACTGCGGGAGTCGGTCGCCGCACGAGCACTCGACTGCATTGCACAGTTGCTGTCCCCGTCCAAGGGATGGGACCACGTCACGGCAACGGCTCTGTGCGAGCAGGAGGACTCGGTAGAGGTTTGCGTTGCGAGAAATGACGGCTTTGGTACCGCCAGCAACACTCTCTTCCAGCTTGGCAGGTTTTGTGGCCTGCTGGAACAGTATCTGTCTAGTGCAGATCAAGGTGAGATCAGAGACCAGGGTGCAGGAGATTATCCTACACGGACCGTCTAACACAATGGCAGCTACACAGCGCTCTTCCGAGACGTTGGCCGAGTTTGAGCGACTGGCAATCGCATACATGGCCGATAGAGTCGACCACTGGGCCGCTAGGCTCCGGCCTGTCGTCGACTCCGTCAGGGATCTCAAGGACTGGGCTGGAGATAAGTCCACTGCTGAAACTTGGGGCACCCTGACCGAACTTCTCTTTCGTGATACCAGCGGCGATGGTGGACAGACGACGGCCGAATCTAGAGAGAGTACGGTCCTGCACGCCTATCGCTGCGTTGCGTCTGCAGGGACTCGCGGGATGCTGTATACGCTCGGGAAGACGGTCGGAGAGAAGCTCTGGAGACTTTTGATGGCCCTGGCCAGGCCTGTAGCAGACTGCAGGTTGTTACAGTCCATTGCAGTCAGGTATCCGCAGTTCCGCAACGTTCGCATTGTGCCCGTCTTCCAGAGGATGCAGACAGCCATTCGGCCGGAATACCAGATCGACATCCTCGACGCCTGGGCTCGCCTTTCTGCTACTTCTGCTCCGATCACGGCTGCCGTCAAGAAGGCCATTTCTCCGTTTGGAGCGCAATTCGCAAAGAACTGCGCCAAACCATACAGCCTGCACGCCGAGATTCAGCTCTTCACATACTATGACAAGAAGCCTGTAAATAGGCCCTCTCTCGACTACTTTGGATGCAGCAAAAAGGCCTGCTTCCTGTGCTATGGATTTCTCCAGGCCCTACCTCAGCCGATACAGACTCGGGGTACGCACGGAATCTGCTATCCGGCATGGGGAGCGCCCCCCCCGTCGAGCTCATCCGAGGCCTGTTACGCGCTTAAAGAGCTTGCTCAGATAGCTGTCTCGCGAATACAATCGTACCTGCCCGTATCACCACAAGCTAGAAAGACCTATCGCGCGCCGGCGGTGCCTCAGTCTTCCATCGTCTCAAGCATCTCGGAATCCACTGCCCAGAGTCTGCGCCGGGGCGAAGAAACGCTGAGATCGGCAAAGGCCCAAGAGAAAACAATCAGAGAAGAGCAACTGATACGGTGAGAGTCCAGCTCACTCTTAGACTTTTTTTTTTCTGACTGCCGAACAGAGAAGGCCGTGCCTTGGATTCGAAACCGCACAATGGCCCAAATCCTGCCCTAGGAAAGTATGACTCGTGTGTAATGTGCAACAAGATGCCAGCGAAGCTTTGTGGGCGTTGCAAGAGCTGTTTCTACTGCTCGAGCCTATGCCAGAAAAGCGACTGGTCCAGCCACAAGCTTCTGTGCAAGGCTGTTTCGGTCCAGGCTCCTCGGCCATCTCCGAGCCACTGCCGGGCAATATTCTTCCCGGAAAGAGAACGAGAACCGACGGTGATTTGGCTGCAACGCGAGTTCCACGCGGCAGACAATATCGACGCCTTCTACCCGTATGAGACGGTCCAAACCAATCCCTACCTGGGGAACGATAAACCTATCCCGCAATACCTTTACATCGATTACAACCTCGTGCGCGATCGTCGTCTTGGACCTCACCAGTTACGCTTTAATTTTATTAGAGAAGGTTATAACATAGTGTTGAAATTCCGCGAAGCCGCCGAGGTCGACGGTTCGGGCCCGAACATGAGCGTCCCCACAGCTGTTGGTGTGTCGGGTCCGGTTTCTTACTCATGGCGCGGGCCCATAATTGCGCTGCGATCAACGGGACGGGAGACGTACGAAGACATCAGCCTGGGCGATTTCCGGCACGTCATTGACTACTTTACCATCTATGGGAAGACAGCGGTCCGGGAAAGCGTCCCGGACACGGCCCTTCGGCCATCGCGTCTGGTGATCCGCGGCGCAAAGATCTGCTGTAGGGGGGAGATGCTTCTGCACGGCACAGACGCCCATGTCTCGGTGGACATACCGATAAATCATTTGAGCCTTAGGTTTGCAAAAGTGTCGCCCATATCGAAGCGCCTTGGTATGCCTCTCAAGCTCTGGAAAGACGCGCACATTGAGGCGTTCTTAGATCCGCCGGGATGGACCGAACCGTTTGGCGCTTCAGACAACCAGAATGCAGCGTTTCTTATGATGAGCATCGATCCCGACTCTGAAGATTGGGGCTTGGCTCCAATGCACTGGCAGACATGCATCGGAAATGCAATTGTTGTGCGAGAAGACGGCAAGGATCTGGACCTAGACGATCTCAGGGCCATGTGTTACTTTGTCCGGAAGAAGGTGCAACCGCTGCTCGAAGAATCTACGTTCGAGGGGTCTACAAGATCTAGACGTAGAAAGAGGTCAGCAGCTCTGGACTATATCACGTGGGAAAATATGGAGAAGTGCAAGGCTCAGATGGCTGGAGACTCGGCTACATAGCACTAAGCACATATATGTATTGGAGGAATGCAATATGTTTCTGGATGAAAAGTTCTCATGGCGAAATTCATCTTTGGTATGCGGCTGTCATTTCTCTAGTATGTACAATCATCTCGTCCCATCTTAGCTATCAAAATCCAATCTTACGGTCCTAGAAGCAGATAAACTATGTACATTGAATATCGTCGGCACGTTCTCTCAGAAAGCCAGCCAGGACTTAGTGCGCATGCATGCAGCACTCGCCGTGCATGGCAGCGCGAGCCAGCTTGGCCTTGCTGAGGGCACGAGGAGGCGGCAGCAGGTCGGCGCCGCTGAGGTCGGGCTGGGGCTGGGCCACGGCCACGGCCACGGGCTCGGCCGAGCGGCGGCGCTTTGTGGCGACGTCGGCCTCGTAGATCTTGTTGAGCCAGTTGGCAAGGCGGTAGCCGCCCTTTGCGATCTGCAGCTCGACGGTCGGCACGACGCTGTCGTAGTAGGTCGGGTAGAGGTCGCCCGACTGCAGGGCATCGACGCCATCGGGCATGACGACGGTGCAGACGAGGGCGTTGGCATCGGTGGCCCAGCGGGTGGCCGTGGTGACGACGTCGGTAATGTCGTCGCCGGCGATCCAGCTGGCCTTGGCGCTCTTGTATTTGCCCGTCTTGATGGCCGTCGTCAGGTTGGTGGCCCACTGGCGGGCGACGGCGAGGCTGCTGCCACCCGTCAGCTTCTCGGGGATGTACGTGTCCCAGTCGGCGTGCAGGTTATCGGAGGCGTAGCCGTCAAAGGTGGTGGTGATCTCGTTGCCGCCACGCTCGAGCGCCTCGTCGTGCAGCGGCTGCGTGATGTCGCCGACAAGGTGGACCAGGAACTTGAGGGCCTGGTCGACGTTGGCCGCCGAGAGCGAGCCGCTGCCGACGCGCCGCGTGTAGTTGGCAATGGCGCTGATGGAGCAGCCGGTGCTGCCACAGTCGCGGTCGTAGTCGACAGAGCAGCTCGACGGCGGGCTGTCCTCGGCGTCGATAAAGTGGAAGGGGGCCGACCACTTGCCCGCGGCCGTGGCCCGGTACGAGTCCGCCCACGACGCGATGCTGGCCAGGTACGACGTCGACGTGTCCGAGAGCACACCCTGCGCCCACGCCTTGGTGCCGCTGGTCACGAAATCCTGCGCCACGTAGGCCACAGTGGCGTGGCCAAGAGAGCCCCAGGCGTGGGCGCCCTGCAGGGCGCCGAGGCCGAGAAGGACGGCAGAAGAGTGCATCGTAGACGGCTGGGAAGCAGGAGGCAGGAGGCGGGAGAATGCAAGGGACAAACGAAGCTGGCTTGGTGACAGGTCAAGGCCGAGACAAGGAGTTACGTGATGCCATTTTATACTGCATCACGGCTGCAATGACGGAATGGAATCTGGCTGCAACGCAACTGCCTCATTCGTCTACATCCGACTGCCGTGACGTCTTACATCGAGTTGCCGTAACGGTGCTAGCGGCCCTGCTAGCGACAAAGCTTATCGTGGAGGCCCCTGGCGGGATCGACAAGGCCTGGCCAGTGAGCACAGGAGCCAGGAACACGGCATTTCGCCAGCGTGGATCTGCGCCCGCAAAGCAAGCATAACACGACAGCGGCCGGCCGCTAGCCTGGCTGACCGCCCTCCGGCTTATGCCCAACCGGGAAGCTATCGGGGTCGGTCACGAAAGAGGAAACTGCAAGAGGAAACTGGAGCCGGGCACTGGCCTCTTGGGTGAGATGACCAACACGACAGTTGGCAGTGTCCCTATACGGCACCGCCCGAGATCAGCTCGCACCTCGCCACCTGCCGTAGGCACCGGCTCTCTCGGATCGGAGACGTGCAAGACTGGTCTAGACTGGGACCGGATCATTCGTTATCGTGACAGAGACAGCGCGCAAACTTTGCAAGCCGAGAGAAAGGTCATCGGAATCAAGCGTAGCCGTGGTGGCAAGCCGTTATGTCTGTCAACGAGCTAGTAAGTCGAGGGTTATTTTGCATGCACCTGCCATTTGGGTCATGCATATGTACTGCCGCTGCTTTCTTACACTAGTCTGTAGATGGATGATACATTCCTCCTTACGACGTGATCGAAGACTGCAATTCGTTGGAAAATATTTGTCACATGAGAGATAGAACAGCATGTCTGATAGGAAGACAGCTGCTAATATAGGATACTATGGTAAAAACTGGATCAGTAGAAGGCTGTAGATGACAAATGTTTTGGGAATGTGCGAAATGCGGAAAACATATCACAAAGAATGCACCAGAACTCTGATGACGGATCAGATGGACCACTCGCCTTCGTAAACGAGGGGAAGTGGTCTTACCACGAACTGTGATCTGCGAGAGAGCCGCCGCCCGTTTCAACAACCGTCTGATACATCACTTGACTGTGCGGGCTTGGTCGAGGTCACTATCCGCTTTGTTCACCTTTGTATCCAAAATACCTCCTTTCATGGCTGCTGCCAAGACTCTGGGCGTTCAGGGGACCCGCTACAGGCTCAGACGTAAGTTTGTGCAATCCTGGAATGAAATATCTCCGAAATTAACACTGGAAAGTAACAAGTTCCACGTACTCCGTACTATTCTATATTTCCCAGAATCAACGGGACCCTCGTATTTGTCCTCCAAGATATCCCAGTGCCACACATACATGGTTGGTCTGCATCACGAAAGATATAGTACAAGAATGTCGACGCCCAGAATACCATATTGCCTCAAAGTGACCATTTCCCGGCCGCCTTGATTGTCTCCTTGGCTTGTGCCCAATGGGTGGCATCAAACTTCCAGACCCAGACGTCGAGGTCCTTGTCGTACGTCGCCTTGTGCATGCTCTCGTAAGCACCCAATCCGGCGGCCCGCATCAGCGCCCGCCAGGGCTCGTTGGCAAGATCTGTCTCGATGCGGAAGAGACTGCATCCCAGCTCGATCCGCGCATACTCGATCATTGCGCTGAGCGTCTCCAGACCGAAGCCTTTGCGCCAATGCTTGTGGTCCAGCATGATGCCAATATCTGCTAGGTACTGCTTTTCTGGGGTGGGATCGGCTGAGCTGGCCGGCTCTTCGACCTGCTCAGTCTCATTCCCCAGATGGATGGCCGGGTCGAGGAGCTGAAAGACGTTGTAGCCGCCGTTGCCGATGACCTCGCCCGTGTCGCGCAGGGCAAAACATAGCAAGGCGCCCCGACCAACCGCCGTACTGTTGATGATCCGCTCAATCTCGGCGCGCGCCTTCTCGGGTGTCACCTCCGTGTCGCGCACATCAAAGGGAAAGTTTTCGGGCGTGGACTTGTGGCGGTATTGGTCATCGACGTCTGCAAGAGTTGGCGTGCGGAGGACGAGCCGGGGCGTGAGAATCTCGTGGGCCGGCCGGGCAAACCGGTTAGGATCCATCGTGCTGGGCTGGCTTTATATGAGGCAATTTGGATCTGCGAATTTGCGCGTTTGTAGAATTGGAAAGTAGAATTTTACTGCGAGCTAGAAATCTTGAAGAAGGGGATGGACAGCGGCGCCGTCTACTGGTTATACTCCGTAAGTTTCTACGATTGCGTCCTGTCGTCAAATCTGACGAGGCGCAGGATTCTCGTGCGTCGTGAGTCAATTCAATCAGCAAGCTTATGTCGGTTGTACTGCGTAAACAATATGGCGATGCAAAGCTGAGTGAAAACTTGTGTTTCTTGGGGCACCTTCCTCATTCGGCCACGGTCGTACTATCTCTGACGCATCGCCACGAATTTTGCAGCTATATATTGCAGCCACGCAACCGAGGCCTAGTCCTCGAAGGCGGCACAGCCGTTTTTCTGCGCAGAAAAAATTCCGGTAGTGCTGACTGGAGAAGTTGTGTATCATGGTCCACTTTATGGACTTCTTTGAGTCACTCGCATAATCAGACTCAATCTGGACTTTGAGTTTTCCGTCCTATTCTGTTAGCTTCCGACAGGCAAAGGGATTTCATCAAATAGGCCCCTTGGCCTAATGGTAAGGCGTTGCTTTCCGGTTCTTGAACACAGCTGGCAAAGATTCTGGGTTCGAGTCCCAGGGGGGTCGAGTTTATTTTTGTTTATTGATACTTCATTGGGTCCTTTTTTTGCACTGGTATGACTACGACAAATAGCACGACGATACGGACTAGTCATATCAATAATGTAGTAAAGATACGTCTCTCAGAGGTCTGTGTGAGCACATGTTAGGTTGTATTCCTGTGGACCGGGTTGGCCTCAACTACGTCGTAGACAGCTGATGGCAGGCTCGATTTTTAATCGGGACGGAGCAGCTGGCAGTTCGCTTTCTCTTTCCTCTTCTGTCGACACAATATTATCTGAGATCCATTTCTGGCAACGAGGCCCACGTGACCATCCGGCACCCTACCAACATAGTACTTGTAATCCGCAGTGATTATATTCCCCGAGGCGACTTGCACTCCTTCGGCATCCCATATGGGTTGGCCGTAAATCCACTTGAACACTAAAGGACTTGAGAATTCCCGTTTTTCATATGTAGTGTGCTTTGACACAAGAAAAACAGAGCTTTCTTGGACTGGAAAATTTCCACATTTCGTACGCGTGAAGAATGTTTACAGACCACTTCCAGGCCACAAAACTGTAAACGCAACCAAAACCTTTACGTACGGCCATAGATACTGGAAAGCACGGGATCCCGTCCGCTCTCCCCTAGTTAAACCAGTAATCGGCGGATTAGTAGTTGGGTCGGTGACGACCAGCGAATACCCGCTGCTGTACGTTTTTATTTTTGTTTAAGCTTTTTGTAGGCTAAATTCTTGACCTGTAGCTTCAAGACAGCCTATACCTTAATAGCTGTTTTTTCCGCTTTGACGTTTAAGACATCCGAAACGTCGGCATGCTTCTCTCCACCCATCAGAATATCAATCTCCTCCAAAGATCTTCCCTTTGTTTCGACCCAGAAAAGGCTTACAAACGCTAGGGTCAAGGCGTCGAATGCTGCGTTGATCACGTAAGCTTTCCATCCAATAGTTTCAAGGGAGTATGGGAAGGCGAATGTAATCGTCAATCCAATACCCTTTGCCCAGAAGGTATACATTGCCATTCCCGTCGCTCTTGTCGAGTAATTGAGAATTTCGACTGGGTATAGCATCGTCTGCAAGGGTTAGGAAATTTTATAAACCCGTGAAGTCGGTTGCTAGTAAAAAGCTTTACCAGTGGTGTCCAGCCGAAAGAATAGCATCCCATAAACAGGAACATCGTTGCTATAGTTGCATATCAGCCTGATTTGTTTGCTCCATCGCCGTACAAGTCGGAGAAAGCGCCTGTCAGAAAGAGAACACAGTCGCAGTACCGGTACTGATAATGACCAGCCATTTGCGACCGAGCTTCTCCGCAAGAGCAGTTCCGGCAGGGCGCAAACCAGAGACCATGCAGACATGATGATATTGACCTGGAGCTGAGTATCGTAATCTGTGACGCCGGTCTCGTCCGGCATGGTGCCGAGATAATGAGTGACAATGTTGTTTCCCATGGTCATGGAGAAGATAGCAACACTTAGGCAGAGCATTAGCCGCCTCCGGTTGCCCGGCGTGCGGATTGTCTCCATGGGCGAGACTGAGCCGGCAATCTTTTCAGACACAATGGTCTCTACGATTTCTCTGTACTCTGTCACGACAATCTGGTCTTCTTTGCCGCCCCGCGCATGTACTGCAGCTAGAACTTCCAGGGCCTCTTCAGGGCGGCTCTGGTAGGCTAGCCAACGCGGAGATTCCGGAATGAATGGTAGGATCAGAATGCACAGAAACGAAGGGACGATCTGCAGAAGTGAGGGGATGCGCCAGGCCCAGGTACTTTGAATCGCCTTTGTTCCGTACGTGATTCAAGCAGAGATCAAAGAGCCAATAAACCACTAGGCAGCCCGGCGTCAACTATTGCCTCGTAATCATCCGAGCCTCCGAAAATATTCTTGAGCTCTAACAGCGTCCCAGAAGAAACCAAGCACGTATGATCGCTAGGCAATGGCCACCGTTTCGGCTAGAAACGTAATGGCGCTAAACCAGCAATACCACATGCGAGACCAATGATGATTCTTGCAGCAACAAACATGCCGACGTTCTGAGCCGCCGTCTGAATGATGGCACCGATTATGCATAGGACAGCGGACCAGAGCATTGTTTGCTTACGGCCTATCCGATCACAGAGCTGGCCAGCAAAGAAGCCTGCCACGATTCCGCCAACCCAAACGGATGCGGTGTTGAGGGAGAGGGTGGTAGTGTCCAGGACAAAATAATCCGTGTATGAAGGCAGAATATTCAGAGCGTTCATCATGGAAGCGTCGTACCCGTTCTGACAAGCCTGGGACGTAGCCAAGAGGAATAAAACGGCATTGTTAGTAACCCGGTTCTTGGGAATGAAGCGGCCGACAAACTGGCGGGCTCTCGTTGCTCCTAGGACAGAGTCCGATGTCCTAACCGAGTGGACCGAGGATCCTTGTGCTTCCGTTAGAGTCCGGCATTGTAGCAGAGTGAGATTGGGGTTGGTGCGAGCTTGACTGAGCGGTTTGATGGCGAGACGTGGCTAGGATATTTAGTAATGAAGCTGTCTTAAGACAACTGCTCGTGCTCCTTGAGCCGTCTTATTCCCCTTTCTCACGACGGTCTAAACCCTTATCATGACAATATTAGACGCATGACCTTGTTTTGATGCCGCTACTCTTTTCTTAACCAGGTTCTTATCCGTCCATAATGGCTTACTACAAGGCGCTCTCAAAAGACTCTTTCTGTTCTCTCGGCGAGTTGAACCAATTAGGGACCACTTGTTACTGTGCAGTCCTTCTCCTTTACAGCCAGTGGGCGGTCAGTGGGAAAATGGTTACACTGCTAGTACAATGTCAGCTTGTTCAAAGATAGGAAATAGGGGGTTCAACAACTTTTGACGGGAGATAGGAAACCGGAAGACTCATGTAGCCTCTACTACAACGATCTCCTCTCCCGTCACTTTTACAAAGCGAGTTGCTTTTTCTGTTTTGCTACCCACACTATATTACACCGATATGATACAACTGGTGCTCCGTACTTCGTCACTTTACCACAGCCACCCTACGCAAGTTATACGGAAACCAAAACATCTTAAAGGTTGGTACTTTTCCAACGCTTTCGTCTTCTACTACTACCTTCATGATTGCTATACGCCGTTACGTTTAACATTATTTGTTATATCTACTACAGTAGCAAGGCTTTAAATGACGTCCAATCTAGTAATGTAAAAGTCCTCTTGCTTGCCTGTAGCTAAATGTTAAGCAGTAGGGCGCTTGCACATGCCCCGAGTAGATTAGCAACGGCTTATGACTTAAGTATGATATTTGTCCATCGATGGATATAAACTGTCACGCCGCACAGACCGAGAAGCTTGAACGAAGATAAGAATACAAAAGCCGCTTGACAGTTTTCCGTCTTGGCGAGCCAACCCTATCTGGTTTTCGGCCTGTGATAAGCTTTTAGGCTATATAGAGCAGAATACTACGATACGACGCCTGCCGATTTTTCTATAAACCACATGTCAGCGGGGCTGGGCGATAAGCCAGAAGAGAAGTGAAGGGCGAGTATTGTGAAAAACGACCATATGCGCGATCAGATTTGTTTCCGCGGAACACAGCTTACAATGCCGGCAAAAGTCTCATCCTGGCCTATCGGGTGGCCTTCGTTTACCCCAAAGGACATCGATCCTAGTGACACATTCCAGAGCGACCTCAAGGCAGCCATCATAGCAGAGTATGGAGCCGAGGCCCTCAAGGATGCATGGACCAAGACATGCAACACGCTCAACAGCGTGACCAGTGTGATTGCTGCACAGGGAAGCGCATCCGTGCCTGTCTTCCAGTTTGAGGATGTCATCTCGCTGCAGAACGAGGAGATCCTGAAGCAGATGAAAAGTACCGGGACATTCATCGTTCGCAATGTTATACCCGAAGAGGAGGCAGCACAGCATTTCGAAGACCTCAAGGATTTTGTGGCCAGCAACAAGGACACGATTACTGGATGGCCGGCGAAGAGCGTTGCCATCTACCATCTGTACTCGTCGCCGGTCCAGCTGAAACTGCGAACACACGCCAACCAGCTGCGGCTCCAGCGGCTTCTCAACTCGCTTTTCACGGATCCGACAGCCTCGAGGGAAACACAGATAGCGCAAACCGATCCGATCTTGTACCCGGATGCGCTTCGGATTCGTCAGCCCGGCCAGGACTTTCTCGGACTGGGGCCTCATATCGACGCAGGGTCTCTGTCACGATGGGCCGATGTGGAGTACCGCAAGACGTACGAGAAGATCTTGTCCGGGCGGCCAGAGGACTACGACCCCTTTGACCTGACACACCGGAAGAATGCGAATCCAGGTATCTTCCCCAGCGGGGCGAACAGCAGTGTGCTCAGAGGATTTCAGGGCTGGACGGCTCTGACAACGTGCGCGCCTGGGGAGGGGGGCCTGATGGTGCTGCCAGATATCAAGATAGCGACAGCATACATGATCCTGCGGCCCTTTTTCAAAGCGCCCGAAGATGGCGACTGGCGCGACCCGAAGAAGTGGGAGATCGATAGCGAGACGACATGGTTCCCTGGAACATACCGATGGGATTCGCAGCTGCTGAGCCCAGAGAGCCACCCTCATCTTTGCATGGAGGAGACCCTCGTCAGCATTCCCATTGTCCACCCTGGCGACACTGTCTGGTGGCATGCAGACGTACGCATCCCTATTTACCTCCTATTTCCGTATGTTTAGAAACGCTAATAGTGCAGATGTGCCATGCGGTCGAGACAACACACAACGGTACCCGTCCTTCCAGCGTGGTTTATATTCCTGCAGCACCGTCGACACAAGGAAATGTAAAGTATATACGGCAGTATTGGAAGGACTTGAACGCGGGGATTCCACCCGATGACTACAAATACCTTGATGGTACCGGCCCCGAGCTGGTTCTGAGTACGCAGAACGAGAGAAAGATGATGGGGGCCTTAAATATCGACAGCATAAGTGCCGAGGGCCTTTGTGCGTTAGGAAAGGGGGTATAGATGCAGACCAACAACGGCCGTTACCTGCTACTAAGAAAGCATGTTAAGCCGCCGATCTTAATGCGCCAATTAAAATTTAAACTTAATATTTGGCGTATACTATTGCCAGTCTATAACAAAGATGCTTGCGGAGTACTTACAAATATATTCAGCGTGGCGACGTTAACAGTAACCCTATTATCTTATTTTACAACTATCGAAATCGCATACGCCATAGATACTTCATAGATCTTTTACAGCTATCTCGAGACCAATGACCGCCCAGTTTTTCCTCATACTTCTTCTACATATCCCTAATACGGTCCATACGGCTTTTAAAGAAGCCGTTGTCGTCCAAGTACCTACGGTACGATCGCGATTGGTCACACCATCTCTGTGCTTCAGCTTCCACCTCTGGGTGGTCTTCCAAATACTTGGCTACGCGCGTTTCTTTCTGTTCGTCTGTGATAAGGAGCGAGCTGCTACAGCCGTCGCCGGCCAGAGATTTGTGAAATATATCGACAGCTTGCGGATGTGCGCAATAGAAAAGCATTTACCGGAGGTGTGCGAAATCGGAGCATCGGCAGCTAATGATGCCTCTTCACCGTACCATTCGATTTCGAGCTTTCGATATATCGGATCTTCCCTCCACCGGGAACGCAATGCTTCTCTAAACTCGGTGTGTAGCAGAGGACTTACTTCATTGTAGTCATTATAACTCGTGACCCACGACGGCGGCGTATACAGCGGCAGCGGAATAGCCGTAGCGAACTCCCAATCAATAACGGCCTGGATCTGCAGCTGTTTGTCGACGATTATGTTCGTCGACCGAAGGTCGCAATGATTCAAGATGAAAGGGTCGCTGTCCGATACCGTATCGATTAGGTCAACAACAACGGTTCAAGGGTGCCCAGTGCAAACAGCTCTTCCCGCGCCGTCTCGATTTTCAAGTTGCCAATCGGGGCAACAAAAAATCGGATACGACGTCAAACTCGTGCTTCATGTAATCGGTCGCAGACGTCCAGAGCGGTTGCGGTGGCAGGCACAAGGTATTATCGGACACCGACAGCATAGGCCCGAGGAGAGGTGTCATCGTCGTCGTCGTCGTCGTTGCCGCCACGTCGTCCGTCCGCCGTGGTCAGGAGCTTCTTGTCGAGGTTGGCACCGGCAACGCAGTCCATAATGACGTAGGTCTGACCTCCTCTCTTTTTGTCACTGTCGGTATCGTTGTTGCCGGTCTCGCTGCCGTTGTTGTCGCCGTTTTCGTTGTTGTCGGCGTTGCCTTTCGCTTCTTTTCGTGTTGGCGTGGGCTCACGTCTGAATGCATGAACCCGCGGAATCGGAATGTTTGTGTTTTGTTCGAGGTAGCTTTTGTGGAAAACAAAATACAGGTTAGTATGCACCATTGTGCCTTCAAAAACCCCCCCCCCTACCGCATCGTCGTCACCTCGCTAACAACCTTGTCCCACGGCCGGGCCACGGTGTGTCCAATAGGTAGACGGACGACCCATTTCATCGGCTCTCCCAAGCTCTCCGTCTTGCTTAACAACTCTGCAAAAAAGCAAAAGTTGAAGCTGCCCCAAAGTCTGTCCACAATGTGGCAAGGCACGCCGCGGTTGAAGCGCGATGCCAGAGCACAGACAACATCCGTGTCAATCGAGTCGACAAACGCCTTGATAATGTCGAGGTCTTGGTCTTCTGTGGCTCGGATGTAGCCGCTCTTGTTGAGCCGCCGCTGTCTCCCATAGGCAATGCGAGCCTGGCGGGCATCAGGGGAGTCGTGGGCGTCACTTGAATCGCGAACTAGGCCGGTCCCTCGCCATCCAGAAAGTTGCTGCACAAAGGCGAGTAGATTGGAGACCGCGTTCATATATTGTGTGCGCCACAGATTGAGCAGCGATGTCAATGCCGATAACATTTTGTGGGGCGTCTTTTGCGACGAAGCGGCATGAAATCTCGCGATTTTACAGATTGTTTTTAGGGCCTTTGGTCCAGGGGCCACCGCCGGGATGCGCTGTCGAGAGCAGGACGGTTAAAGGTGTGCTGCCTCGGGCAATCGTAGTTCCGTTACCGTTTGCAAGTGCCGTGTCGGTGTATTGGACAGCGTCTGCTTTTCTGGATCTACTCTGTACCCTATGGCGAACGAGCATGTGGCTCACTGGCTTGTTTTATGCTTCGTTTTAATAGACTAACAGTTCTTGCACAATAGTACGGGTTTTCTTCTACTTCTTTATGTAATTAAGCAATCTGTAGTTGGTGGACATACAGAATGTTTGCCATTCGTACACAAATTATTATTTTATATATTCGTAAGAACCTGGGGTCGAAAGTTGTTGCTTGTGGAGGCCAAAATGGGGCGGTTTGGCAGCGGCACACGCCTTACTTGGAAAGTACGGGATCCCGTCCGCTCCCCCCTAGTTAGCCCAGCGAATATCCGCTGCTTTACGGAGTACGGATACTCCGTACGCTTTTATTTTCTAATATTTTTTTTTGTATCTTAGTATGTGCCGGCCGAATCCTCCCAAGGTCTACTAAATCTTAGTGGGGGGCAGTTCTTATCTCCCCTGCCGGCAGCTGTTATCAGCCACCGGCAGACACCCATTCGCTTTTTTTACAGGCCATTCTTCAGGCGGCCCCACCAATCTGATCCGGCCGATGACCGTAGAACGGGGACTCTTGTCGACTTCTTCCGCAGCTTCCAACACATGCACGTTTGTTTTTCTCTTTCTGATCTTGTTGCCTGCTCTATACCCTGTCAGCCACAGCCACCCATACACTGCACCGGCCATGGAGACAGCCCAGGCGACCTCAGCTGCCGGCCGTCCGGTCCACCAGCCGCTGCACCCAGAAGTGCGCACCAAGCTGGACCCCGACTACGTCCAGCTGCACGACGACGTGCTCCAGTACGTGCCGCCGTCCGAGACGCTGCCCTGGACGGCCGACTCGCGCTCTGCCCCGTCACCCATGGCCCATGGCAGCCAGAAGCTGTCCGACGTCGGCTCCGTCGAGGACCGCCCCCTCGGCGTCGACGGCGACGTGCAGGCGCGCATCTTCACGCCGGTCGGCACACCACCACCGCAAGGCTGGCCCGTTCTTGTCTGGTTCCACGGCGGCGGCTGGGTGGTCGGCGGCTTGGCCAGCGAGAACGGCTTCCTGACGCACATCTGCAAGCGTACGAGTTCTCCCCCCATTCCAAGATGATTGTCTCTTTCCAACTCCTCGAACAGACATTCGTTGCGTCGTCATCTCCATTAACTACCGACACGCACCCGAGCACGTCTACCCGACCGCTGCCGACGACTCGTATGCCGGCCTGGAATGGGTCCTCTCGGCCGACACGGTCCAGCAGCTGCATCTCGACACGTCCAAGGTTGCTCTCGGCGGGCTGTCCGCGTAGGTTCTGCCGTCCTCCGCTCTGCTCGTCTCTGCTCTCGTCGGCTCATCCGCTGATTGTTTCTTCTCCAGTGGCGGCGGCCTCGCCTCCATCGTCGGCCTCAAGGCGGCCGATGCCATTTACGCCACCACGGCCAAGCCCTGCTTCCAGATGCTCATCTGCCCCGTCATCGACAACACAGCCACTGTCGAGTCCGCCTGGGCCGCCTCCCATCACGCACCCTGGCTCACGCCCACGCGGATGCAGTGGTACCGGAACAAGTACTTTGTCGACGACGCGCAGAAGCAGGCCGCCGAGTGGACCGCGTCGCCGTGCTTTGCCCCCAACGAGCTCCTGGCCCGCAGTCCGCCGACGTTCCTCGCCATTGCCGGATGCGACCTGCTGGCCCCAGAGGCCACTGACTTTGCCGAGAAGCTGCGCGCGGCAGGTGTGCCCGTCGATGCCAAGAACTATCCTGGCGGCACGCACTCAATGCTCATTCTGGCTGGGTGAGAAGCCCCCTCATCTCTCTCTCGCGCGAACAACCGCAGGCCGACCCACTAACTGAGCCTAGAATCCACCAAACCGGCAAACAGGTCGTGCACGACGCCTCTGCTGCACTCGCGCGCGCCTTTGGCACTTTCTACGACGCAGAAGCCGCGCCAGTGCTCAGCCAGGAAGCATAGCAGAGCGCATGTCCATCCGCCTACATCGGATGCGATTACCAACACCACAAAAGATAGCGCTACAAGATCGGCATTATGATAGGCTGAGAGGGTATTTCGCGTCCTCTGTCACCAGCCCGAAGGCAACCTAATCCGGCAATTCCGACAGAAAATGCCGGCCGGCAATAAACCACCCTCTCTTAGCTGTCAAGTCACTACATTAGTCAGGAGGACGTGTCCGTCTAGAAATACAGCAGTTTTCGGAGAGTTAACTAGATCCAGACACCTTTCAAGCAGGCTTTCGACTGTGGTCCAAGACATTCCTGACAAAAGATCCAGTAGATATTCAAATAGTCGCGGGTATATATGATTCGACCGCAGGATCTCCTTTCAATGGCGTCAGACCTTTTTCCGCTTGTTAGTGGAATTGCTGTGGGCGCCCTTCGATTTTCCAATAGACTTTTCGCCAGTGCTGTTACTGCTTGGGGGGCAGACAATCGGAATATTCATATACGTCCTCGTTGCTTTCGCTATGAAGGTCATGTGCTGAGGATCTTGGATGACAAACGCTGCGGACTTGGACCAACATTGCAATTTCGTGCCGGGAATATTGCCCTTCACTATCATCCGTATATGGGAGCCAAGGTCGTCTTCAGTTTCGCCGGTAAACTGGACAAACAAAAACCGACATATGTGCCAGGCTGGCTTATCCAGGACGTAATGTGGCCCGGAACTGACAAACTGGTTGGGCGCATTGACAATCTCATTGAGGCTGAGTACCGACTGCACGCGCAGCCCCGAGCTGGGCCAGAAGATCGGACCACTGTCGGTTTTTGCAGAATAGCTGTAGCTGCGGCTAAATCATCGCTGAAGTATACTCCGTCTCCAAATGACCTTCCGTTAAGCGTGGTGGTGTAGTCGAGGCCTGTTCGCAGAATACCGTGCCAGTTTTGGATACGGCTGCCGTGCCAGCCGAATATGCTTGGATATGTAGAAAATGGCTCGCCAGAGCTGCCATTTACTGCCATCTCCGTACGTGCTTTCCAGAACTGGGCCTCCTCATTTGGGGGGGCCTGAAGCAAGCAGAATTGAGCCCAATCTGAGCTGCCAACCCCAAGATGCAGCTGGGGGTCGTAGGGCATCTCCACAATGCACGATTGATTTGTGGCCATGATCCAGCGAAGCATGGTGGCCGCCAGAGGTGTCACGCCTGGTACAGACCCGATATCGGCTTGGGGATGATCATGCAAATGAGTCCTAAGCTGTGAGACAGGAGGAAGGCTGTCCATGATATGACGCAGCACTCGTGCCTTGGAATCCACGTCTGGGAGTTTCATGTCCAAGTCCTGAGTATGTAAATATGCTTGAAGTGTTTCTCGAGGAGGAAAAGGAAAGCTTTTGGGCTCAAACTTGACCAGCCCAAGGTCAGGACTTATCGAGCTGATCACTGCAGAGTAAATAGCTTCTTGCGCATACGGGCAGTTCAAGTAGATTGCCACCCGGACTTCCCCCCAGGGATCTGGATGCACGGGACGACGCGGATTCTCGGCAACAAAGTTGAGCGGCATGCGAATGAAAACCAACTGGCCCATTTGTAGCGACTGTAACGAGGCCATCTCAGCCATTTTGAGCTGCGGCCCGCCAAGCTGTGTCCAAGAATACGTACCATGGAGCCCTGCACTCGATGGCAATATTAGCTCCTCTAATGCAGGCAAGCATCTGAGAGTGCCTGACTGCAGGGATGCATAAAAGAGGCTCACGAGCAGATCCACCACTCCCGGCCGATAAAGAATTTCGTGCTTCACGCTGGGACCTAGGCCCATGGTTGCGCACTGGAATCGACACGTCGGTTTCAAGCACACAACAGGCCGAATGGCTTGGAAACCTTCGGCGAGTGGCTGGTAGCAGATCGGGCAGTACTTCCTGCAGCGCTCTAGCTGGTCGAGGGCGAACTGCATTGCGACCAGAGGGAAGCTGCTGCGGACCATCAGGAGGGAGTCGGAGGGTGCAGATCCAGGGTACTTTCTCTTCTTGTCCAGGGCGGGTTGTAAAAACAGAGCGTAAGCTTCCTCCCATGTACCGTTGCAGTCATCTTTGATTTGGGCAAGCTCCCAGAAAAAGGCTTTCATGTGAACCTGAAGATTCTTCGAAATTGCGAGGTTTTCATAGTGGAGGGGCGTGGAGATAACTTTATCGTACTGTCCAAAAATGAAAGCGGCCTCGTCGACGTTTGGAACGGGCTCTGTGCATTGGCCAAATCGAAAAGACACGCTGGACTGCTTGCGACGGTCTTGCAAGAGTGTCTCATATGGCGCATATGGGCCTGACACACGAATCAGTAGAACGATGTACACCGATGCGCTGAGACCCCAGGCCAGAACCTCAGCTGGAGTAAAGCCCAGCTTCGTCGCTGCAGTGGAGATGCTTATCAAAAGGTCATCTGAGCCGTCGGCGGTTCCTCGCAATATCTCAGACGCATATCCCGCGCTCGCTACTTGGTACAGATCCTGGGTGATTCGACGTTGGAGCGGACGTCGAACGTGCCTTTTGACATGGCGCGGTTTTGTCTTGCCGAAATAGTCGACTTCCTTGACAGACTCGTCCGAGCTGCAAGCCATGTCATCATCCGTATTGGATCCATATTCGCTGCTGTGGCCGGCATTGCTGTCGTATTCGCCGTCGCTTTCGTCGAGATAATACACATCCCGATTCGAACAGTCATGGGCTCTTCTCAGGACGGCCTTGTCAAGCGAGCCTTCGATCTGCATAGCCAAATCACGGAGGTTCCAATTCGCCGGACCCAGTTTGATATTTTTCAGTGCAGATTGAAATATGAGAGATGAGTTGTCGTCATCAATTGCGATTGAAGCGCTTCGTTCATCATCCGCATCTGCGTTGTGTTAGACAGTTTACGATAGCGGATGCTGCAGGGCCGGGAACAGTCCCGCTTTCTGGAGATTCGTACCGTTCCACTGGACACGAATAGTCAAGCCATATTGTAGCCTCTTGTGAGCATAGGCAATAATAAGCTCGCTGTCAGCCTTGCCTTTTGTGACGGCCTTGATACTGGTCTTCTCGCTGCCTTTGATGATTTCCTGTAGGTATTCCAAGGCGGCAGAAAACTTTCTTTGGGTTTCCAATTTTCGTGCTTTTGTTGCCGATCTCGTAACGGGTCGTCTGCTTGCGATCATGGGGCTCATGGCGATGACATGCGATGAAGTTCTGGGTTGGGAAGGATAAACAAGTTCGATAGACTTGAAACAATAGCAGAATGAAAGCGCATCCGCACAACGGGGAAGGGAAAACAGCTCGCTCGAGTATTTAAACTTGAATGCAACAGTGACTAAGAAAGTATATGTGGACGTCGTGAAAACAGAATGAAACGGAGCTGGCTCCAGCGAGGTGAGTAAAGTATCATGAGATATATGGTGAATAGGACGTTTCACTGGTCTTTGGTCGATGAATCCTGGATCACAAACTTGATTCAAAGATAGGCGCACAAAGACTGTAGAGCTTTGGAAAACATAATGAAAGCAGCGCAAACGCAGCGTGAAGTGAGGCTGCTCAACTGGGCCAGAACTAAAGGAGACTTTTACCTGATTGGCTGATACTCAACAGCGGACTGTAGAATCGGCCACACACATGTGTGGTGGAGTTTTGCGAGCACATGGCCTCGATGAGAGGTTTAGATAGCATTGCGATCGATACATCATTGTGACCGACCAACTCGACCAACTCGGTAGTGTGAGAAAGAAGAAGATCGCCAGTTTAGCCGGAGGAAGTGCAGCTGCTGGTGGCTCGCCAATGGGAAGGCGCGAGCGTAGCGGCTCAACCGACCCACTTTAACTGGGACGTAACAGCTTCTGGGGCAGTTGCCAACGTCACTTTTCCGCCGCCAGCAAACGACGACGCTCTGCCGCGCAAATAAGCCATCCCCAGCCGACAAAAGGAGGGAAAGGCAAACAGGAAGAGCCAGAAGTAACAACCATAGGAGCCAGCACGGAGACAAGGGGAGGCGGACACGAGAGAACACCATGGCGAGCGTGCGCCGCCAGAACAGCACAGCGTCCGCTGGAAGCCACGCGCTGACGCTGCAGCAAAGGGCCAAGGCCAAGGGATCACCAGCAGCGGCCGCGCCAGTCCTGCCGACGTCTGCCCACGTGTCTGACCCGTTCCTGCAGGACTTTCTGCAGCCTGGCTTTGACTCGGCCGCCTACTGGAACGCGACACTGGGAGCGGCGGCCACGGCAAGCCGAGGACGGGGTCCACCAGCCACAACCACGACCACGACCACCACAACCTCGGACCAGGCTGCTGCTGCCCAGACGTGCCTGTCGCAGCTGGCCGCCCACACGACCCGCCTGACGGCCGTGCTCTCGCAGCTGACCGACGACATCCTGCGCAGCGGCAGCCGCATGACCTACGAGGTGGAGCTGCTGCGCGGCGAGACCATTGGCCTGGCCGACGTGCTGGACGAGGTCGGCCACGAGTTTTCCGCCCTCGAAGGCGGGGAGAGCCTGGCACGGCCTGTTGCCGTCGGGGACAAGAACGAGAGCCACGACCCGTCAGCCCCTCCGGCGCTGGCCCAGCTCCGCATGCTGGCTCAGGTGCGCAGCCGCCTGGACACGGTGATCCGCACCTTTGGCGACGCCATGGAGTTTGTCATGCCGCCGTCAGCCATGTCGGTCAGCGCGTCCTTCTTGTCCGTGTCCGGGCCGGAGACGTCGACTGTCGGCCAGGACGGCGGCCGGAGCGCCGGGGAACGGTCGGGCTCCGTGGCTTCGAACACGACGACGTCGCTCGAAGAAAAGGGCCAGCAGGTTCTCAAGATGCGGCGGGACGAGGTGGCCCGGCTGCTGGAGGCCGGTAGCAGCGACAGCAGCGACGGCAGCGACGGCGGCAAAAAGGGGTTCGAAGAGGCGGCCGCCCGCGTCGCCGCTCTGCGAGCGCTGTGTCAGGTGTGGGCGGGGACGGCCGAGGAAAAAGCGCGGGTCAAGTTCGTCGACGGCCTGCAGCGCATGGTCGATGACCGGCAGAAGCAGATGGAGCGCGAGAGGCTGGCGGAAGAACAAGCAGCGGCGACAGCGGCAGCGGCAGCAGCAGCGGCAGCAGCAGCAGTAGCAGTAGCACCATCATCAGGCGGAGGAGGCTCCGGAACAGGAGGCACGACGAAAGGTGGCTCATCTACAGCTACATCGACCCCCCAGGAATCCAACTCTAGATCATCCTCACCTGCTGCGGCTGCCATCAACAGAGGATATGCCTCTGGCTACGGGTTCATCAGCCAGCTGCAAAAGATCCGTGGTGGCCTGCAATAGATTGCAGCTCGTATTTCCGCTGTTCAGCTCACTTTAGCAGGCATTTTCTCTTATTTGGTGAATAAAATGGCATCTGTTAGAACCCGACCCAGGCCTCTGAAACTGGGATACCCAATTCGTCGTATGCGCTATTTGCGTTAATTCCTGAGCCACAGACACGGCGAGCTCTTGATAATTACCCATTGGAAAGTGATACTCTCATCCCCAAGAATGCCCCCAGTGTCTTGTTTTGGTTGTTATCCTCTATGTGAAGGCCCTGTCCAGATAAAACTCCCCCATCGTATGCACAAAGGTGTAATTTTTGATATAAGCATAAAGAGAGACGCATGTCAAAAGCCCCAAGAACACCTCTCCTAATGTCATTTTCCCACACTACCCAACCTGAATCGCGTCCGTCAGAAAGGAATGTGACCGGACGGGTTGCTTCAGGTGTGTATATCAATAAATCCTCCTCTCTAAAAAGCAGAAGTGAGAAGACCGGTCCACAACCCAAATGCAAATGCTCTAAATGCAATTTCGTCGTTCCCTTCCAGGTGACCGCGAGAGCAATAAATTAAAAAGGAGCAATAGAAACACAGCGAACTCGCCCTATGATACCACATCCCTGAAAGGGTGGAAAGCAGCGGCATTCCACTGCATAGAACCCGAGAAGCGGCTTATAGGGCCTGATGGGAAACCCTTTAGGCCCAGCCCAGGTTGGGCCCGCCCATTCGGTTGTGAATGGCCATTCGGTTGTGAATGGCCAAAGTGGCCGTCCTGATGGATGTGAGTATGTCAAGGTCCAGCCGACAGACGTCCCGCCTTCACCGCTTCATGGTCGACCGATTAAGAGCTTCTTGAAGTTCTGGGCGTTCCTTGAGTGCGTCGTAGGCAGCCTCAAAGGTCATCCACTGTCTTTGGCGCTTGCTCTTTTCCGGCCAGTCGTTTTCTTCGCTGGTCACTGTGGCCTCGTAAAAGCGGTAGAGCGCCCTCTCGCGCGTCTTGGTTTTCGACGGAGCCTTTGGTGGGCGAGTCTCGACAATGTCTCCGAGATCGAAATCAATCTGTACCACGATCCCTGCCTCTTCCCAGGCTTCACGCTGTGCAGCAGCCTGACATTCCTCGTCCGTCTCCCAGCCACCCTTGGGCAGCACCCAGCCTTTTCTCCGCGTTGACTGTATCAGCATGACGTATTTCTTGTCCTCCGTTAGCGGAACCACCCCAGCAACGAGCCGTTCTCCTTTTGAATTGTATCCTGCAAAAAGAGGAAGAAAACGTCAGCCATTTGTGCTACCGTCGCGGAAATCCACACGAGATGGGGAAAATGGCATACTTTGATTTAAACGACCCGTTCTCGACTCCATCGACCGACTTGATGTGCCTGTGCTAGCTGCCATATTAAAGGAATGTGATCGTATGTGGTTGCGTTGCAGGTGATGGTTCAGGCAGGCCGTGGAGAGCTTATTGCCCGCACTGCTACGCCCCTTGTACTTGTTCTCCGGTCGTGACTGACGCCGGTTTTCGCGGGAGAAGTGCGAAAACGAGATCGATGTTGCAGGCCGTCTCCTATGGCACTTTTTGGGCAGACCCCCAGGCTTGAGCAGTCTGGACTGCTGGGGAAAGGTGTGGATTGTCGGAAAGATCAGTCGAGCGGATGTCGAGTCTTTGCGCTTGGAGGGGAGCTATCGCAAAATCTCGAAATGCACACCTGTGATTGGTCGCGTGAGTGGCCGAGTTGCCGTATGGTCTCGCGATCAAAAACTTTCCATTCGAGCACAGGGACGGATTGAGGTTCGAGATTGGCTGGGATGAGCTGCGAGTGCGTTCTGAGCCAGCAGATTCGCCAACAAAGAGCACGGTAAGACGACGGTGCTGGGCGGAGATCGGAGCTTTCGCAGCAGCTAAGTGGGTTAGAGACGAGAAGCCCACGGAATTGAGGGGAGGCGAAAATAGGTTTTTGGCGAAGCTCGAATAGGGACTAGGGCGAAGAAGGCTAGGGCCTGGAACGCAAAAGGCAGGGAAAATGCGTATTATGGAGCGTCGGGTGAGCGATGGTCTCGGAAAATGAGATGTCTCCGGGAAGAGAGAGGAAGGTCGCTGCTTTCTGTGGTAATGTCGAAGGGAAAAGGGACGGAAAGCTAAGTACCGCAATAGGGCACTCTTGTAAGGTTGTTTGTTGGAGCTGATGACAGGTCCCGCGTAGTGCCCTAGCGTAGAGGCGGCGGCGAAGGGGTTTATTAGAAGGCCAGAGCAAGGTAGAAAGGGCGTGGATAAAGGGCAGGGATAGGGGGATGGCACGGTCTAGGACCCAATTGATCCGGGGAAGAAGGGCGAGTGAAGGGTGTCGTGTGCATGAGCTGAGGCGAGAAGAGCGACTTGGACAACAAGAGCAGTGGGGACAACAAGGGCGAGTGGTTAACAAGAGAGCACGAACGAGGAGGTGAGTGACGTTGTGCTTTTTATTTTGCCGACAAAGATGGCGATGCAGATGGTCTGCTACAAAGACGAAAATGACTCCGAGCCGGAGAGCCGGGATGGAGATGGACGGAAGTCTCGTGCCATAGCAGAGGAAGCGCGCGAACAGCGCCGGACGGCGAGAAGTTTAGACCGATATGTATCTGTTAGAGTGCATTTAGAGGCAGAGGAAACGAAGGAGAGGAAAAAAGGTGAAAAGAGGAGCTATGAGTGGTTCGGGGAAAGCTTCGCTAGGCGGTGGGTGGGCGAGGTGGCAGCTAATTGCCTTCCCTAGGCTATACGAGTTACCTCTGTTTTATTTTACCGGTTCTGGGCTCAGCTCTCCCCTTTTTATTGCTATTTGTTCTATTCTCTGTTTAATTTTAATTTCGGATTCTCGTCCGGCTCGGCATTCTCTTCTTACGGCCAATGCGCCCTGCAACACGAAGGTGCATACGACGCTGCAGGTGTGAGTGAGATGGGCGGGCAGTGTGCTGGGACACGCCGGCCGCCACTTGCGTGGGGTGCATCGAACGAGAAGAAGGAGCAGCCGAGAAAACCGGCCTAGGTCGCTTTGGAGGGGTTGAGAGGTATCTGGAGAAAGCACGTGCAAGTGCAATGCTACTAGAGGAGGGGTACCTGGGACAAAGGACAACAGGTTGTGTGCCTTGCAGATCAGCACTGTGACCATGTCGTCAGGTCATGTGCAACGCCTCCTCGCCCAGCCAGTTGGACAATTGCGTGGCTTTACCGCCCGCCTGTTCTAGCCTGAAGCCAGGCAGCCTCAAGCACGTCAGGTACTGCGTACTTTCATCGTCTCCCAACTCCCTCGATCCTTCGTCTGCTTCGACCACACACACGCAACACACACCCCACAACCAGGCAACAAAAGCCAGCTCTCGAGACCAGCCCAGCCCGCGAGCACTCGTCATTTTTCAGCTGCGCTATCGCGGTTCGTTGCCGCCATCTCCGTCCTTTATGATCTCCCAGCTGCCCAAGTGTCCAAAGTGCCCAAAGTGCCCATCCTCATCATTTTGCCCCCTCCAGCTCGCAACGCCTCGTCCGCCCTGTCGACGCAGTCCAGCCGCCCAGCTGCCCAATTCTACTCCTACAGCTGCTAGTCCGGTCTAATTCTTGAAACGGCCGTTCGTCTTCTAAACGTCTTGCTACAAGTACTTACCTGGGGCCCTCTCCACCGTCTCCACCGCCTTGGAAAGCGCGGACCCGGCGGCTTTGTCTTTCTCGTTGCCACTTAGCATTGCGCGATAGCTTGTTCTCTCTTCCAAACCAGCCAACATACATTGTACGAGTGCAGAAAGCAGCTTCTATCATGGACGGTAACGACACCCGACCCCCTGAAGATGGCTTTTCGTACATTACGCCCATTGGTGAGTTTCATTGCTTTGTCTGCATTATTACTATTCCTCGCTGTACCATTTCTCCCTCATCTTCTGTCGTGACGACTGCTCTCATCCAACCATCGGTCCCCGTGCCCTAATCGGCTCCATCCGTTGGCCGTTCCACTCTTTCTCTACCCCCACCATCATGTCCGCATGTCGCCATCACTTCGGAGCTTCTTGTCTCTTTTGTCTCCCTCGTTTTTCCTCACCTGTCAGTCATGAGACGAAATCAGTTATTATACTTGCGCTGTAATGTGCAAGCACTGTGCAAGTCCCTGCTCCTTTCTGTTGGGCTTCTCCCAAGTGGCAGCCCTCGCCTATTGCCGTAACTGAAAATCTGCGGTGTACCTGAAGATACCTGTCTGCGCTTGTTGCATCCACCATGCTGTCTACTTCCCGGACCGTTCCTTTGGCGTTATCCTCTTCTGAATCCCGCGCGTTTGTGGTTTACCTTAGGCCTAGTTTACCCAAACAGCCAATAAACGCACCCAGCCGTATTGTCATGGTGTCCATCCTCAGCAACGGTCGTGCCTTTGCTGTGTGCGTAACCATGGTTATGCCCTGTCCGTTAACATTACCACATAGGATACTCTAATTCCAGCCAATGTGGTTACTGTCATGGCGAAAGCAAGGACGGAAAGCCCATAAAACGTGAGCTGTCCCTTTTCTTCTCAGTCTCTTCGTTTGCCGTAGGCAAAAGCTGCTCGGGTTTGGGGGGATTTCCTTCCTCAGTGGCTCCATATTCATGCTTGTAGCCTCGGTATCGTGTATGTCTAATCTGACCCTGTCATCGGTCTGTCCGCTTCAGGTTTCTCGTACAATGCTTCATCCCGCTCTCTGAGCCCGAGCCTCTATCAGACTCTGATCGACCGCTGTTGGAGACGTTCTGGGACACTTCTCTACCGTCCCAACCAGAGGAATATGTGCTGTCCTCAATATACGCTTCGACTCGACTCGACTAACTTTCACGCCATCCGGGACCAGCGCCAGGCCGTCAATCGGTTTGCCCGCTATGTTATTGGCGATGCCTATGCCAAAGAGGCGGCCCGGCTCTATCCTCGGTCAAGGGAAGAGGCAAAGCGGCGCGAGACCGTCTTCGACCTGACTGAGCGTATCCACGAGGCGGAGATCAGCAGACTTCCACCCTTGTCCTTACGCCAACCAGGTTCAACGGTGCCAACACAACAGGCAGAGAAGGCATCGGGAGAGCATGTCGATGACCACACGAGCCCCCTGGCCGAATCCACTATGCCAGCCCATCGCTTCGAGGTGACTTTGGAGCATGACACTTTCACGGAAGAAAAGTACCTTGTGTTTGAGAACTATCAGCGCATTGTCCACAAGGAGCCATCGTCGAAAATTACGCGCCAGGGGTTTGCCTCTTTTCTTTGCAACTCGCCACTTCGCCGCGAGACAATGACAGACGACAGTGGCCACACGCGGGAGTTGGGTTCCTTCCACCAATGCTACCGTCTGGATGGAAGGCTGGTCGCAATCGGAGTCCTTGATCTGCTACCTAACTGCGTGAGCGCAGTCTATTTTCTGTATCATGAGTCCATGCATCAGCACAACCCAGGAAAGCTAGGCGCCTTGAGAGAGATTGCCCTGGCTCGTGAGCGTGGCTACCATTGGTGGTATTCTGGCTACTACATTCACAGCTGCCCGAAAATGCGATACAAGATCGACTACGCACCGCAGTACGTACTGGATCCGGAAACTCTAGACTGGGATCTGCTTGACAAGGAAGCATTGGCCATCTTTGACAAATCCCCGTACGTCAGTTTGTCGAGAAAGAGGCGTCGAGCAGGTGGTGGGGGAAATGGAGATCCGACCAGTGCGCAAAATAACACGGCATCTCGGGAGGCAGCCGGGGGCGGCGGACAGGACGACTGCAATAGCAGTGATCAAGCTAGCGACGACTCGGCCAGCGAGGGTAGCCAGGTCAGCGCAAGTAACGAATCAGATCACCCACTGTTTATGAGCAACATGCCAGGCCTTCCACCTCTGGATGTCGTGGCCGGACTTGCGCTGGGCGATATCCCCATCCAGACGAATATGCACTCCGAGACGTTTCCTGCTAAGTATCTGGTTGTCTGGCCGGAGGGCAATGCGCTGGATGGCACCAGTTTCAAGTGCAAGGTGGCAGAACTTGTAGCGGCTTTGGGGCCCGATCTTATTGGGCGCATCTGCTTGGATTTTCGTCGCCACAGGAGGCTGGAGTATTGATGCATCTTGTCACTTGTGTTACCTTACAAAAGAAATAGATCCCCCCATTGAACCACAAATCATGTTCGTGTGTAATCTCTAAGCATTTCTACAGTTATTTTGAGGGAACCGTTGCGTGATAGATGGACAATGTGTGTCGAATGATGAGGTTGGGTATTGGACTCTAGCAGTGTCCGAATCGGTTTATCTCGGCGTGTTATAAGAGGCAGCACGGCACAAACTCAGCACTGGCATCGGTGAGTGTGGGGTGCAAACACAAGATCGGTCTTTTCTGTAGGCGTGACTACATCGGTGGTCTGTCCCTTGACCGGACCTTTATACGGCTAGGAAGAGGATGGCGGAAGGTAGGGTAGCATCCGCAAAGTGAACGTTCGTTTCCTGGGAGTAGACAATTGTCGTACCAGCGATGGCCGAATCCTTCAAAACGAGAAGACACGCCCATTGACGCAAAATGGTTCAACCACAATCTTTTGTTACAAACGTGAGGACGTGCGAGTGCAGCTAGAAGAGGCCAGTGCTGTGTTGTCTCTGCTATGGACTAAATCATCCGTTATCTAACACTGTTTCACAATATCATATATATGTCTAGATGCTCCCTCTGTTCGCCAGAACAGCGTAGCAACCATCATCTGACGTTCCCATCATCTGACGTTCCCATCATCTGACGTTCCGCCTTGGTGCTTCAGCAAGAACATCCGAGTTTCTGTAAGCTAGTCAACTAGGGCGGGCCGTAAAAATACGCGAAAACAGCAAAAAAAGTTGTCACCAGAGAGGCTCGAACTCTCGACCTCAGGATTATGAGACCTACGCGCTAGCCAACTGCGCCATGGTGACTTGTCCCAATCTCTGCTAAGAACATCCATATTGACAGCGGAGCGTGGCTGAAACAGCCCTGTGGGAGACGAGTAAGCGGCCGGCCTGCCAAGCACGCCGTCTCTGCCTTAGCCTGCAGTCTAGGCCGAACAGCGTCGGATTTTCCCAAAGAGGAATGTCTCTGATATAGAAGCACACTCGAGCGTCTGAAGGGAGGGCGAAGAAAGAACGCGAGCTGGAAAGACGAAAGTCAGGCTAGTTGGAAACGAGAAGGTGGGCTGATGCCAAGGACGTGCTTCCGAAAGTTACCGTTCTTTAAGCTTTCTCTCTGGCGTCCTTTGTTATCAAGGCTTCCAGTCATGTTGTGAACCGCACATGCAGCCAAGTCGTTTGTAATGCACAGCCTCAACCCCCACGCCCTCGCCTTTACAGAAGGACAGTTGTGCAGGTTTAGAATGGGCAGTATCGGCAGGCAAAACATATGGGCTGGTTGGGAACCAAGCAGGGCCGAACGAAACAACAGCTGATTTTCCGCTAAAGTACGGAGTAATCCGTGCAGATCGCACTTGATGTGAAAGGCTGCAACACACAATCACATCACCACGTCTTGGAGGTTCTGGAAAAACGGATACGCAGAACACCGAGAGGGCCGTGTGTGTGTATTACTTCTACTTTTGAGAATCAAAAAGTACTCGATCTATGTTAGCAAAGATAATATAGATGGACCGCAATGTGACCATCAGCAATGGAAAATCAAGAACGAAGCTCCGGTCAGAGGTACTACCTCGCCAATTACTTCCGATGCTCTCTCCGTATTTCTGGATATAAAAGTTGGACAGAGCTCTCTCTACGAGAAGCTGGGTTCTGGGACAAAGGGAAGCAGATCTCTAAGCACGACAGCAAGACGACTAGTCCAGGCTGACCTGATATACTTTCCCAACTCCACCACCCTTCAGACTCTCTGTTTCTCTTCCCACTAGCAGCCATGCCTTTGCTTGCAGACGGTCCTGTTCGCGTTGCGGTCCTGTACCAGGCGCTGGAGCCTCCCATCATCAATGGGGAGAAGAAGCCGATGAAGCCTGGCGGTACGTTTCGACGCTGCATCTCCGCGCCACAGGCCACAGACTGACAGACAGACAGGCTACCAAGACTCGGGGGCCGACATTGCCTTTGCCCTCCGGGGCAGCGAGGGCATCGACGTGGTGACGCCCCGAGACGATCCCGATCCGGCCGACCACTACGGCTGGGCCTTTCCGGACACGGAAGAGGGCATCCTGGAGGCGCTGGGCCGGGGGGCGACACACGTGTGGGCCAACACGGTGCTGTTTGCGTCGCACCCGCTGCAGACGTCGGCGGCCATCGGGACGTACCAGGACCGCGTGCGGGTGATTGGCCAGGGCCCGCTGGCCGTCGAGCGCTACGACGACAAGGACTACATCAGCCGGCTGCTGCGCGGCCTCGGCGGCTTCACCCTGCCGCGCTCGTGGTCGCTGTCGGCCACGACAGACCCGGCCGCCGTTCATGAGCTACCGGGCATCGCCTATTCCGTGGTGGCCAAGCCAGCACGCGGCCGCGGCAGCTACGGCGTCAAGGTGTGCCGCTCGGCCGACGAGCTGCAGGATCACGTGCGCGAGCTGCAGGGCGAGACCATGCACGTTCTCATCGAGCAGTTCCTCGCCGGCGAGGAGGTCACGGTGACCGTGATGCCGCCCGCCGTCGCCGGCAAGACCGACTACTGGGCCCTGCCCGTGGTCACCCGGTTCGACCACGAGGACGGCATCGCGCCCTCCAACGGGTCCGTGGCCGTGTCGACCAACTCGCGCGCTGTGCCCGACAGCGAGAAGGACCCGCTCTACCGCGCGCTCATGCGCGAGTGCGAGGCCGTCGCCCGCGCCTTGGGCACCACCGCACCCATCCGCGTGGATGCTCGTCGTCATCGCGATGCCACCTCGTCCAAGTTTGCCCTCCTGGACGTCAACACAAAGCCGGTACGTCTGTCTTCTTGTCTGCTTGATTTCTTTCTCTCTGCACAGCCCTCGCTCATGCATCTGCTACAGAATATGACTGGTCCCGGACGTCCGGGCAGAGACGACCAGGCCTGCCTCACTCTCCTGGCTGCCGAGGCCCTGGGGTGGGAGTACAGAGAGCTCCTGGAGCGGATCATTCGCACGGCCAGTGTCCTGCGCGATCTCAGAAAGGTCACGCCCAGATAGTTAGCCAGCGTTGACGTGCTCGGATTAGACACTATGTTTGTTATTATTACGTCACACCACTCTTTTGCTAGACTTATGATACTGCCTGACTACATAGTCGGCGGCTTTGCCAAGAGGCTGATCCCGACGCTTACAAGTGTATGACGGGAAATCAACGGGAACCCTGCTGCTGATCAGGTTCGTGGCTGCGGTGCCAATCCCTTGTCCGGAAGATCAGTCCTGAACAAGCAAAGTAGAGCCGCTTGAACCTCTCGTCCCTGGTCTCCTCGTAAATACCGCCGAGGAAGTGTAGTCCTTCTTCCTTCAACTGATCGTCCAGTATGCTGTCAACACCACGGTCTTGCGAAACATCTAGTCCGCCGGCCACCATTATGATGAAACCGGAAACATAAGCACATCGCATAGCACTAACGATTGTGAGTCCCGTTCAGCACGGCTCGCTTTGGAAAGGGGGGCAGCATTTACCCAAGGAGAGCTTTATCGGATTTGTCGACGAGACGGAACATAGTCAAGCAATCTCGCGCCGCCTGCAGCAAGCAGCTCCAATTTACCGGAAACGGCAGTTGTGGTATGCAATCAGCAGAACCGTGGCGGGCAATGACGTATCTGCTGCTGTATGCCGTCAGCTGGTCCATCCAAGTGTCGTTGTGCAGTAAGACGCCGTGGGCGACGAAGAGGGACAAGTAGTATGAGGCAAATAGCAGCAGGGAATGTCTCGCGGCAGTATAATTTCCCGCAGCAGCCACTGCCGGAGGGTGGCACTCCTCGGGGATCGACGCGAGCCAGTGCTGCAGCATGTCGTCGAGAAGCTTGATATTCGCCGTTCTGGCCATCTCTGGGGACTTTGTTGCTTGGTGTGACACAACCAGGTCATTGATGCTGCCCTGGATGTTGGCCAGCGCTATCCGGCAGGAGAACCAGTCAAAGGCCGGGTCCCTGCCGGCGCTCAGCTCGTGGCTCGGCCAACGTCTATCGTACGAGCCGTCGGGAGGATCGACATCAAAGCTTCCTTCCTTTAGCAGGTACGGATCGCCAGTGCGGATGCCGATCTCTCTGTCGAGGGTGTACGTGATCCAGAACACCCGACTCGCCATCCGCCTCTGCTCTGGATCCATGAGGCTGTATCCTCGTTCGATATGCAGCCTTAGTCTGTACGCCAGCTGCACGGCTACTGCAGCCAAGACAGCCGTTGGCCGCAGATCCAGAGCTCCTTGAGACAGCAGCACTAGTCCCAGCACCGCTTGGATGCCTTGCAAACCTAGATCCTGCGCTATCAGGCTGCCCACGGCCGCCTGTGCTTCCTCGATGCACTGCTGCAGGAAGTCGTCGCCGAGCTTTCCGTCTTCAGCCCGCTGCAGTGCCAGTGCCAGCACCACGTTGATCGATGCCCATGCGCCGGCTCCGTGTTTCGCCGGACTTTCGTACCATGCATAAAGCGTCTGCATGAAGCTCTCTCGGTCGAAAAGCGGAATCACAGTGTTCTGCGTTGCAAAATAGTCGTCGATCAACGGGCCAATTTCAGATAGCTGCGGCAGCTGCTGGCTGCCTTTCTGCCTGGCCACCGACGGCACACATCCACCCTTCAACTCGTCAATTTGTGCCTGGACCGATTTCAGTTGTGCCTCGACCTGTGATAGTCTGCTCCGCAGTCGCTCGGTCTCTGTTTGGCTTCGCTGTGTCATTGAAAACGGGTGATCATTAGACCGGCACAGCGACAGCGTCACTTACTTGTGGCATGTTGAAGACGTCCCAGGCCGAAGACTCTGCACATCTTCACCCCATATGCAATCACTGCTGTAGATCGAGCAATGGGTGCATGTGGGTCGTTTCCCGTCACACTTTCGTTTCCTCACTCGACATGATTCGCAGGCCTATATGATGGAGCGTCTTTTAGAATCGCGCGACAATCCTGGAGGAATATAGTATCTTTTACCTTTCTCCTGCTCGTCCGTTTTATCTGCTCTATGCTATCCATTTGAAATGGCGAGCATTCTATTTCCTCTGACTTCAGTGTGTCTTGTCCGAGAGTATCGAACAGCAGCAGGTGCTGGAGCTGTGGCTAAGCTTACTTTCCAGCTCCGAATTCCGCGGAGGTGACAAATTGGTATTTATGCTCCCAAGACCCGCTTTTTAGAAAAATCACAAAGGCAAACGCGACCTGATTAGCGACTCCTACATTATCTTACTCAGCCTCAACTGCCCGGCACTACGGAGTATGTCTTCTGATTTTGAAATGTAGGTTACAGTGGCGTCTTCACTGGACTCGCTTTGGTTTGGGTGCAAACCCGGCCTAGTTCTACTGTAGAAGCAAGGAGCCTAAACCAGTGTGGATACCAGAGAAATGTATCTATTTCGTGAAAGTGTACTCCGTACGGATTACAAAGTAAATAAACTCGATCAAGGAGGACATAGTAACTAGTGTATGCCGACCTAATGGCTTCAAGAAACGTAAGCCACGTCTTTGCATGTCAGGTTACAAAGTTAGCAGCATTTGACTGCTGTACTTTACTGGCTTCCCCACGACAGTCGAATCGTAAAATCACGTGATGATAATCATCCGAAAGGGAACCGGCCTCGGTATCTAGTAACCCGTAACTGCCATCAATCAACGGAAACACATCTCTTCAAACTTGGGCAAAGCTCTGAAACGGTGGCTTGGACTGTAGCACGCCGTCCTTCCTTCATAGTGGCTAGCTTTTTCGAAAGAGGCACGAATAATTGAACATGCCACTCCGTACTCTCGAGCTTTTAAACCTTTACAAGTACAGAAAGACGAACTATATAATGTGCAACCTTTTTTGCCGAACTGTTGAAAACTCTGTGATCTCGTCGGATAAGCATAAACCTTTTTTCGTGGGCTGAAATCATGATTCCAAATGCGTACTGCTTATTTCGGGCCAAATACGTCGAGTAGTATTATTAGTCAAACTCCGCGGAAAGCAGAACTCCGCAAATGGTTACAAATGGATGCAGCCGCAGTTCTATAAATGCAATCGAGAATCCCACCAGGACGTTTGAAACTTCTTAACAGAAATCTCCAAGCATACACTAAAAGGAGCTCTTTGGTGGTCTTCCACCTTTGAATCTCAATTCCGACCGTACAACAACACCGCTGATCGATCGCGATGGCATCGTCTGAATCCGATGTCCCGGAAAAGACTGAGGAAGGAATACCGCCCCCGGTCTCCTCATACTTACAGCCGTCTGGTTAGTGACTGCAGATTGAGCCCTTGTCGAGTTCGCGACTTTGCTAACACGAAAGCCCCTAGATGTGGAGCTTGCCGAGCAACATGATCCAGACACAAACATGTATCCAGGAGAAAGCCTTTCGATGTTGCGGCAGGTGCTCTTTGTTGGGACAGCCTGCACGGCCATGTTCACGAACCAGGTCGGCTTCGGGAACACCCTGGCCACTGTTGGTGTGATCGGAGAGTCCTTTGGCATCACAAACCCGGGCCAGCTCCCTTGGCTGATCTCCGGATACAGCCTCACCATCGGCACCTTTATCCTTATTGGCGGGCGGCTGGGAGACGAGTTCGGCCACAAGAGACTGTTCATCCTCGGTATGATGTGGTACTGCCTATGGTCTTTGGTCGCCGGCCTCGCTGTCTATTCTTCCCATGTCTTATTTATATTTGCTCGAGTCTTCCAGGGCATCGGTCCTGCAATGACGCTGCCCAATGGCCTCGCCCTCCTTGGACGATCTTACTCGGCCGAGCGCAAGAACATTGCTTTCGCCGTCTTTGGCGCTTCGGCGGCCTTTGGTGCTCTTATCGGCTTTGTCTTTGGCGGAATCTTCTCCCTAGCCTGGTGGCCCTGGATCTTCTGGAGCCAGGCCATTGCACTTGCCGCCATTTCCGTCTTATCAATCTGGACCATACCTTCGCTTCCGTATGAGCCCAAGTCCGGGCGGTCAATTCGCAGACTCCTCACCGACCTGGACGCTCTCGGAGGGGCTGTCGGCGTGTCGTCGTTGGTCCTATTTAACTTTGCATGGAACCAGGCCGTCGTCGTAGGCTGGAAGCAGCCTTATGTCTATGTCTGCCTGATTCTGGGCGTTCTTTTCGGCGCAGTGTTCTTTTGGGTCGAGATAAACTGGGCAGAAGCACCGCTGCTTCCCATCTCCGCCTTCAACATGGAAATTGCCTTTGTTTTTATCTGCACAGCTACGGGATGGGCTTGCTTTGGTATTTGGGTTCGCGTTTCTCTTACCACACTCGACCTGAAGGACATGCGCTGACACCTGACACAGGTTTTCTACATTACCCAGTTTGCTCTGAACATCGACGGCAATACACCTATACAGATGGCCGCTTGGGCTGTCCCAATCGTGCCCTCGGGTATTATCTCAGCAATGGGCGTTGGATTCCTGGTTAACAAGGTGCCTGCTTCTTTGATTATGGCAGTTGGCCAGGTAGCTTACCTTGTTGGGTCTATCCTTGCCGCAACCCGCGATGCTTCCTCGGTTTACTGGACAAACTATTTCTTTAGCGTTCTCATCATCACCGTCGGCATGGACACCTCGTTTCCTGCTGCCACCATCATTTTCTCGAATGCGGTTGCACAGGAGTATCAAGGCATGGCAGCGAGTATCGTCATAACCATTGTCAACTACAGCATATCGCTTGGCCTCGGCTTTGCAGGCACTCTGGAGACCAATATCAACGATGGCGGTAATACAGAGTCTGAACGAGTCGCCGGATACCGGGGGGCGCTATGGCTCGGAGTTGGACTGGCGGGACTCGGGCTGGTTGTCAGCCTCATCTCTGTTTTAAAAGACTACCGAAGGGTAGGCAAAAAGACAGGTGACCGTGTGTGAAGCTCATCTCGTGGAGTAGAGTGCGGAAGGTTGTCTTGACAGTATAGGCGAGAAGGGAGAGGAAAGCGATACCAAAAAGGAGGAATTAGGATAGAATTAGAGAAGGAATGGGCTGTTTGTGATTTGTCAGAAGAGAGATTTATATAAACACAAGCCGATCGATATACTTTCGGTTCACAGCACTGAAACTAGATTATGGGGCATTCTACTTCCAATTCATTCAATCATCTTCTCAAGCCATATTTCAGTGACACCGTGCCAGTCAGTTTTCATCCTTTTAAACTATTTGGCGCTGAACCCCTTCTCCCAGCTTGAGAAAGATCAACGCAGGGCATCCTGTTTGACTTGAAATTCTGCCACATTCCCTCTTACGGAAATGTTGTCGAATGAATTAGACCAAAACAGGTATGGTGTGAGGGAATAATTTGACAGTATTCCCGTAGTGCAGTGAAGCTTTTGACCTCATATGGTCACGTGCAAATAAAATGCTCTACATAATGAACCTTACAGCCATGCAACCCAGCTGCGAGCACTGCCTCCGATGGGACGAGAAATGTTCTGAATGCGTCTTCCCCTTCTATAGGCTAAATTACCATCTTTATACATTTTCTTGCCCATTAAGCTGTAGGAGTTGCGATTACAATTTAATCGTGTAGTTTGTTACTTTATAATTATCGGTAATATCCTGTGCCAGTGTTTTATTATGCGCACCTGAGGCTGTCTTCATCCTAGTCTTGTTATGCCAAACCGAACTCTACTGATTTCTTCGTGGTTCTAAAGAGATGTAAACCGGCGCAGTCCCTTCCTCGACTTTGCGATATATCACCGTATTGCGTTCATAACTTCGCATGCACAAATGTTCATACGTAACAAGAACAAGGGCGAGGACTGTGCTGATAGCCGAGGCAACGACCAGCCAGTAGGAATGAGAAAGGCCATAAAGATAGGCCTCGGAAGAAATGGCGTGCATCATAGGGACAAACAATGCCGTGTCTAGACCAAGTCCAACTATTGTCAGAATGCACGTGAGGAGGGTGCCTATAACCTCTGCAAGGGTTCCAATCCTAATGTAGAGGACTGCGGCCGCCAGTGTCGCCCACGCGAAGACCGCGGCTACAAGGTGGATAATCAGAGGTTTTGCGAGCGCCCTTAAGCGACTGGCCTCGGACGCGGAGAAAAGATCGTGGGGTTTGTATGTAGCGTAATTGAGAATTGTGACCGGATCGTATCCAACCTCAAATGACGAACTACAGGGCCGGTTAGAGAATCTGCAACAACAGGACGCAAAATGATAACCACATCGTAAACAGGACCGAACTCGCCACCGCTCACCAATATCGGATTAGTATAGAGCTGTTGTCCATTCCATATGGTGCCCATGTACAGTAGCCGTACAGACCAAAGTCGGCCCATACATTGTCTTGAGAAGGTGTCGAGTTAGAAGTGTAAACATGGAACATGGGGATGTTCGTGACAGGCGTCGAGACATTGGCAATGGTCAACATCACAGCAGTGCTGAGTATGAAAGCAAAAACCAGGAAATGGAGCGTCGGGCTCTCTTTAGCGAGTGTCTTGGCCATGATTCTGGTAGAAGAGGCAGGTTATGGATAGAGTTCTGCAAAGCTGTATACTTCCGTCGTGAGATATGGTCGTAAAGGCTTGATGCCGCGAAGACAGAAATCCAAACCACAGTCGCTAGGCTATGCCCATATAAAGACAAAAACCACACGCGAAGGATGTGACTAGACGTAAATTATGACCGTAATCGGGTAGGCATGTTTTCGGTATTCTGCCTGTTTTTGCATTAGATCCTATTGCTGAAGCCTCATCGAAGGATTCGGCTGCTCTCGCTTGAGGCTAGTGTAGGCTAAAGCTATCTCGTAGGATTTCAGCTTGCTGGCTCGCGCCCTATCCTGATTGGAAGATCGTCCTAGCAGGCCCAGAGACGAACCAAGTATGGCACAAAAAGCCCAACCGAAGGGCCGCCCTAGCGTTTACAGGTCTACTCCGCCCTCTACAGTGGCGCCGGTGATTCTCCCCTGCAGGAACTCCTGCGCCATCTCAGCCATGGGCATCCACTCGACGCCCTCAAACGAGTTGATGTACTCGATTATCCGCTCGTGCAGCAGGACCACGTGGGGTTTCCCACTGACCTGGGGGTCTGCGACGGCGCATGCCTCTGGTCAGCTTTACAGTTCTCACACAAGACAATACGCACAGCAGGACGCGGGAGCACGTACGGATGGAGATGGGAAAGATGAACTGGTCGTATTCACGGTAGGCAAAGTCAAACTGCTGCTTCCAGAGGTTGAAGATGACCTCGGTGTCGATGTATCCGTGGCTGGGCTTGCCGAGGATCGGCTGGAAGGGTGGCCAGTCGTCTAGGTGCCAGTTGGCCGGGATCTCGACCACCCGCGACGGCTTGACCTTGGACATGGGCCGCATCCAGGTGGAGGCCTCGTGTGCGCAGTTGGTCTCGACCCAGTCGTGGCTGTTGTCGGGGCAGAAGTACATCTGGAAGTCGTGGTGCATGAAAGAGTGGTCGTAGATGATGCCGTACTCCTCGAGATGCGGGATGAGCTCCTTGCTCGTCGCCCAGGCGGGTGCCGTGTATCCCACCGGCTTCTTGCCGCCACAGAACCGGGTCATCACCTCGATCGACTTTTCCAGCACGTCGCGCTGCTGCGCCTCGCTCAGGTCCGACGGGTACTCGTGCGTGTAGCCGTGCAGGCCGATCTCGTGGCCGGCATCCCGCACCTTGGCCAGCTGTGCCGGAAACGACTCGACGCTGTGTGCCGGCATGAACCAGCTGGCCTTGATGTTGTACTTGCCAAACAGCTTCAGCAGCCGGTCGATACCCACCGTCGCCCCATATATGCCGCGCGAGACGTTTGTGGGGTTCTGCTTCGAGCCGTCACAGGTGTTGATCTAGCAGGATTCCTTCGTCGTCAGTATGCATGCAGCCAGTCAAGGGCAGTGAAGGTCTGTTGAATGCGCATATATACCCAGTTCGCCACGGCATCGACATCAACGCCATAGCCGCAAAGAACGCGTTTCGGGGCCATGGTGAGTGCTTCGAGGATGTGTGCAGAGGACTGCTGCCATCGTGCGAGAAGAGCGCAGGGTGCCGGCTATATGCAAGTCGAGCCGCCTCTATCGACTGCATCATCTACCTGATTCGGTAGCAGACATCCGAAGAGTTCCCGTTTAGACAACTAAGGCGGCCGTCTTTATCTAGTTCTCTATCAAGATGCGTAGCCCAAGAGATAACTGGAAGATAGGCGGTAGCAGTTGAAAAAACTTCCTAAACAGGCTAGCCTCGTGTCAAGATGCTGCTTTCTTGGTGAGGTTTCATTGCCAACTTCAGCAATCACGCGTCACAGGACGACTCGTCGGAGCAAAATGTACTGGCATTTTTCTTTCGGGAACGTACCCACCGCTGGTGAGCAGCGTAATAGTGTTAAAGCAACTACAATGACAGAGCCCAAACCCCCGAAAGTGTTTCTACGTTGCTCGAGTTTTGAAAAGGCAACACTTCATTATCCAAAAGCTTCCGCATATGGACTGATGGACGCGTGTCACGTGCTATATCACATGACACATACCGTACTTCTTTTTATCCTAGCTGGTTTTTTTTTCACTCCCGTAAGATTTTTTTGTCAGACATGCAAATGGTTGGTGCAATTGAACGGTCGGAAATGGAAAATATTTATCACGGTGCCTGAGAATAATATTAGTCATTATCTTCTTCTTCTGGATTAGTGGCACTACGATTAGGGCTGACCGCACTTTGACCAAAAAAAAAGCCAAAGAATCAGCAGCTAAGAAAATTGTGGCGGCTCCTCTTCGTGTCGAGAAATTTGGGTTCTCGTTTTGCATCCTCTGTTCACACAATCACCATCACTGTTCATTTCAGAGAACTTAGGTTTGTGCTCCCCCCTTTCCAAGTGCTGAACCGACCTCTGTGTCTTGGATTCTTTTGTCTGGCATTGTCTCTTGCTCACCATCCGCTTCAATTCTGCAGTCACGATGGGTGCCCTCAAGTACGTCGAAGAGCTTCAGAAGCGCAAGCAGTCGGATGTGCTGCGTTTCCTCCTCCGTGTCCGCTGCTGGGAAGTACGTTGAACCGAACCTCCAAGCCGAAGAACAATACCCGAAGACGAATGGCAAAGGCCGAGTGTCGTTGGAGTGCATCGAGGACCGGGAAGATGGACCGCGAAGTGAGGGGAAAGGAACAGGACCGAGAGAAGAGTTTTTACCGGCTCTTCTGCGCGTCCTGCGTTTCCATCCTCGCTCGAGTCATCTCTCTCCCTGGTCCTCCCTGTTCCCCACGACGCCGTCCATCACAAACACTCGTTGATCAAGAACTTTTTTGCTGAGAGTGTTTTTTGTGAATAGTACCGCCAGCTGAACGTCATCCACCGCGCTTCGCGCCCGTCGCGCCCCGACAAGGCCCGCCGCCTGGGATACAAGGCCAAGCAGGGCTATGTCATCTACCGCGCCCGCGTTCGCCGCGGTGGCCGCAAGAAGCCGGTTGCCAAGGGTGCCACCTACGGTAAGCTGACAATGGATCCTCTCCCCCGTCTGCCCTGACCGCTTGCTCACCTCGTCTCCTCTCCACAGGCAAGCCGACCAACCAGGGTGTGAACCAGCTCAAGTACCAGCGCTCGCTCAAGTCCACCGCGGAGGAGCGTGTTGGCCGCCGCTGTGGTAACCTGCGCGTCCTGAACTCGTACTGGGTCAACCAGGACTCCACGTACAAGTACTACGAGGTCATCCTCGTCGACCCCAACCACGCCGCCATTCGTCGTGATCCCCGCATCAACTGGATCGTCAACCCGGTACACAAGCACCGCGAGTCGCGCGGCCTCACCGCCACCGGCAAGAAGTCTCGCGGCCTCAACAAGGGCCACAAGTTCAACAAGACCCGCGCTGGTCGCCGCAAGACCTGGAAGCGTCACAACACTCTGTCCCTGTGGCGTTACCGGTAGATGGGGAGAAGGAGATGAACCAGACGGTCGTTTGTGGGGGCCGTCTTGGGAGGAACTGGGGGGGGCTCTGGGTCGAAACTGCTTTCTTCAACGTGTGGTGGCTCTGCTCACGTCTATTTCCAAGGCCAATATAATCACGTGGCCATGCGGGTAGAGCAGATAACGATTATGGCGTAAAAACAAAAAGAGGAAATCTAAAGCACGGAATATCAAAATATCATATGATATTGTTCAAACTACAACCGTTCCGCTGGTTCTGGCGATGCGTGTCGAATGTCCTAACGATGATGGGAATCCACTGTTAGTCTGTTGTTCAGTCACACACTTGACAGTATGCCGCGTGCGTTACTTGCTATTCACGCCTGTTCACGGAATATGGAGAAAACGTAATTCGAATCTAACTAACAACTATCTCAAGAATGATGTCTTGTCTGTTCTTCTGTCTTGACCTGGAGATCTTCCTGTAGACCACGTGTCTGTCACCATTTTCATCATTTCCCCATTGATGTGTACCATAAAAAGATTGGGAACGAATATTGGGACGTCAAAAGAATCCCAGGCTAGAAAAATGCAAGGTTCGAAAATGCAAGATGCTGAAACGGCCACTTTCCATATGCAAATCTTCAAGGTGCTGCGGCAGGCAAAAAAAAAACGAATAGAAACGAGCAAGAGCGAGAAATAGCAATCCGGCAACTTGAAGAAACGAGAAAAAAGGACGCGCAGCTATAACAAGTTTGTTGGCCATATGCCCGAACCCAGATTTCCCAACAGGAAGCAAAGTCGGCTCTACCGACGTGTCATCTCATGCGTATATAGACGGCCGCTTTGAGCTCCAAGGCTCGATGTCTCCCGAACACTGCAACCCATGACGAGGGTGCGCAACACGGTAGAAATATGGCCTCGTGGCAAGCGAACGCCTGTGGAATCAGACACATCGACATGAATCCCACAAAGAAGCCGTAAGCAATAAGCGAGCAGAAAAATCGAGAAATATGACAGGCATCGAAATCGTACGTTGTGAATCCGCATATGCATGAGGTGGAAGCCGTAGAAATCAGGTGGTCGTGCATCATCGTCAGTCGTTGCGTCGAATAGAAAAGGACCGACTGAGCGTTGCAGTCGTTCATTCTCACAGCTAGAAGATCCGACCGATTTCCGAGTCGCAGTAGAAAAGAAGGGGCAAACAGACAACAAAGCCGAATATAAACAAGACAAGAAGAGGAAACCGTAAAAAAACAAATGCTGAACGTCGACGAGATGAACGTGGGAGAAAATCAGATCACAAACAGTGCCCACTCAAAACTACTTGACCCCATGACTGAACGAACTCCACCATTGCCAGGCGGAGGATATCCCGTGAGGAAGCGAAATGGTAGACAGACACACCAGGACCGAGACAGACACACAAAGACAACAGTGAAGAGACTTCCAGTCGAAAAAGTAGACTGGGAAAGGCAGTGTCCATAGGCAATATCGCAATTGAACAAAGAAAGCAGAGGTAAAGTCCGTTGGCCAGTTGTTGTGAGCCGTGCCGTTTTGGAGAACAGCGTTGAGAAGCGAGGCCCCAAGCACTCAATTGGAAATCCGGCCTCTTTGGAGATGAAAACAAGAGAGCCGGGCCCAGTGAAAAGACAAGCTTTTCAACGCATCATGATGTTATTCTGTAGAGGGACGGGGAACCACGCGCCATCCTATAGCCATGCGGTCTCACCATTCTCGTTCATGAGGCCCATTCCCGGCCCGGCCATGCCCGGAAGACCGGCAGCCATGTTCGGTGCCATGCTGACGGGTACCATGGAAGGCATCATCGCAACAGTGGTGGGCACTCCGCTACCAGGCATGGTCGAGCGCGCAAACTGCGGCGGGGCGTATTGGGGCATCGAATGGCCCTGGGATCCACCAATGATGTTGGCCTGACCAGAGGGATTTCCATTGACGGCCGGCCCGGTAACCCCGTTGGCTCCAGCACGGTGTGCGATACCATTTAACCCGTTTGTGGAAAAGACAGACGTCGGCATCATCATCGATGTGCTGCCGCTGCGACTGTGGCTGGTGTGAAGCGGGATCTGGCCCTGAGACGAGTCCGCCGGAGTGATGTGTCCGCTAGACTGGCCACTGCGAGAGTCGTAGGCCTGGACCTTGGCCTGGATGCGACGGCCGTGCGGTGTCGACCGAATCTGAGCCAGGAACGGGCGAATCGAATCGACCAGGCGAGCCTTCATGTACGGCGTGGCGTACTCAAGGGCGGTCTGGACAACGTAGTTCGCATACGAGTCACGCACAAGGCGTTCAACCTCTCCGGAGTTTAGGATCTCCTCGACGATCATATCCCTCGAAGGTTCCAGGGAACAGCGGAGACACTTCTCAACCACGTTAGAACTGAATTTGTGGCGTGAAAGTGAACAGATGCGGCCACGGAAACGTGCGACCAGCGGCTCAGTGAAGTTGAGATCGTTCAGGTCGATGATGTACTGGACGACGTAGTTTCCGTACGGGTCCTGAATGAGAGTGACTGCTTCTTCAGTGATGCGCTGGATGAGCCAGACCTTCTGGTCCCCTGAAGCATGGTCAATGCATCGCTGCAGAACGCAGCAGCCGTGACGGTGGGTGCCGACTTCAACGCAAGCGCCGCCAACAGCATCAAAAATGAACTGCGCATTGGCGGGGGTCAGCTTGTTGAGGCATTTCTGGATAACGTGGTTGCCGTTGAGGTCCTTGATAAGGTCGACCACGCAGTGACGAAGAGCCTCGATGATGATCTGAACCTGAGCCTCGGTTGAGATAAACTCGATCATCTTCTGAAGAGCACGCGTGCCATGCTGGTTGAGCGCAATGCGCACCATGTCCTGGGCTGCATTCTGGATCAGGACGGTGCGCTCGTCATCGTTGCAGTACTCAAGCAGCTTCTGACAGAGGTAGTTGCCGAACGGGTCGGTCATCAACTCGACCACATGCTGGTTCGTTTCCAGCCAGATCATATGAACCTGCTCCGGATTGCGGTTCTCCAGCTGCTTCTGCAGGTACCGGCATCCATGCTGATCCTTGCATAGTTCGTAGATCGTGCCGCCCACTGCCTCAAGCGGAGTGTTGTTGTAACGGTTCATAGCTATATTTGGATAGTCAGTACATGGCATGACGGCCCATGGGGGAAGACACTCACCTTCGTTGTCCACCTGTCGGCGACTCTGGATGACACGAGCCTGGCTGTCTCGAATCTGGGGCTGGGCACCAGGCATGCCGTAAATGGAGGGGTAGGCATTGTAGGCCTGGGGCTGATACATGGGACCAGTTCCGTTCATCGACATAGCCTGCATTGTCTGCGTGAGAGCCTGCAGTCCATTGGGACCAACGTATGGCGAAGGTCCAGGCATAGATGCTATGCCACTGGCCTGTACGGCATAGTTGGGGGCGCCATAGTAGCCAGCCATGTACTGATTGCCGGCTGTGGTGGGAGGCAACGCCGACGCTGAACCAGACGATGCGGCAGCGGCAGCAGCCGCGGCTGCTGCCAGAGTTGCAGCTGGGATGGAAGACGAGCCCTGAGGCATTCCGTTGGGAGTCATAGTGCCAGAGCCGAAAGGTGCAGCGTTGGCATGCAGGGCCGATCCAATGGAAGCAAACTCACGAGCGACCATGGAACCATTGAGGTCGCCGCTAGAGAGCTCCCGGCTGTGGCGGTTGTGCATGGCACTAGCTGGGATGCGGCCAAGGCTGGCGTTGTGGTTGTGCAGGTACTGCTGAGCGTGGTTGTTCGCGTTCGACGAGACGTTAGAGCCGGGAGTTGTCTTGATGGTCGAAACGTCGTTTGCAGAGTAAGACGACTGCAGCTTGGGTGGTGTTGCGAGGATGTGGTTCGTGGGTGAAGACATGATCGAAGCAGAAACCTCAGACACATTGTCCGTGTAGTATTTCATGTCAAACGAGTGACGAATTGACGAAGGACGACCACTTGCAGTGGTGGACTCGGATGAGTTGGAGGGGCCGGATGTGACAGTTATGGAACTGTTACGCTGAGACGAAGTCAGCCCAGACAGGCTCGGTTGAGTGCGGTGGCGGCTAACACCACCCCAGTCGCTCGCGTTAGCAGTTTCAGTGTTGGCCATCTGTGCCAGAGCTAAGTCAAGTGCTGCAGAGGAAGCCGAGAGCTAATGTTCAACACCTGTCAGCAACCCAGAATACGTTGTCTCCCAACTTTTGAAAGATAAAGGAGGTCTGAGACTGAACAAGTGAGAGCAACGTGAAGTGGATTTGAAACCAGTCCAGCTTCCCAATTAAAAAAAAATTGTTAAAAAGGCACACAAAACATACCATGTGGGGCTGACCCTCGCGGCGTGTGAGAGTGGGAAAGTTCTCATCAAGCGTAACAGGCTTCGGTTTGTTGGTTTGGTAGAGCTTGGCCTCAGCATTGCTGTGGTCCTCATCCTCGCCAAACAGGAAGCGTGTAGTGTTCGTCTGGTCTAGAGATGAAAAGTCGTAGAAGCCCGATCTGGATCTCGTTACAGGCATACTGTACCGATTGAGGCTGTACTGAGAGTCAGCAGGCACATTGCCATTGGGAGTCGAAGGCCGTTGAAGCATTTTGAACGGAAGCTGAGAGATGTGCTCAACGGAGAACAAGACAAGGCATAAGACAGAATTCGGACAGGGGTGATGGTTGGCTTGGAGAGCTGGAGATGTTCAAGGCGGATAGAAACGACGTTCTAACGGCAATGGGCTCTGTATAACACTGGTGGCGCGATTGATAGGAGAGAAGCAGAGGCAGGAATGAGGGAGTTGCGGCTGTGTGGAGGGCAGAAAGAAAACGAAGTAGGGGTGAGAAAAAGAGCAGAGAAGAGAACACAAAGAAGAAGCAAGCTAAATATACTTCTAGAGATGTGCGAGCTCAAACCCAGAAATCAAGGCGAGTGCATTGCAGCAATTGATAAAGGAAGCTCAATGGAGGCCAGGTCGTATGTGAATGAGGCAAGGAGTAACGGCTTTGAAGCTGTAGAGACTGGGAAGGGAGAAGTCCAGAGACAATAGGTACGAGTGGGTCACGCCGAGGTGGTCACTCTCCCTTTGAACTTCCAATAGGCAGAGGGCTGCAAAGACGTGGTGATGTGCAAAGTGATCCGATGTTGATGGCGAGTTTGAATGAAAAAAAGCACTAGCTTCTGCCAAATGCTTGAAAACGGCACGAAGGCTAAGGCACTGACCAATACCCACAGTACAGAAAGCCTGTTGACTACACTTGTAGCCACGGCCCTTGAAGCCAAGCAACCCAGGCCACACAATGGGACAGGCTTCTCTATCCAACGCAAAGCAGGCCCGAATCAAAGTCAAGTAACGGATATGGTAGAACACCAGAAGCACGTGATATGTGGACTTACGCATTAGTAGAGCGGTGGCTCGTAGGGTCCTGGCGGACAGCCTCTTCCTTTTCGTCCTCGTCGCTGTTGCGTCGCGATCCGGGAACAGAGCGAGAGGGGAGCTGATCGTCAAAGGCAATCCGCTGCTGTGACGGCTGCATGATGCCAGACTGGGGAGAGGCAATCTGAGAGCCAGAGCGTGCCGGTCGGTTAAAGAGGAGACCTGGTGGCGAGGTCAGGCTCGAAGTGGAGTAGCGGTTTGGTCGCGAGAACATGGATGGAAAGCCGGACGCGGATTCGCGGTATTCCGGCGGCGTGGTAGGCTCGGATTGGTGGCCGGGGGCCATACCACCAGAAGCACCGATGCGGCCCAAATCCTCCTGCATGGCAGCAAGCTCCTGCTCCTCACGCCGCTGCTGTTGGTCGAGCTTCTGCATCTCGGCCTCGAATCGTCGCTTCTGCTCGCGGAGCTTCTCGTATTCTAACCGCTTCTTCTCCAACTGGGAGCAGAGAGAGTCAGCGGAGGGGAAATCAATGCCGCGTACAAACGGCCTCGTTCCTCCGGTCTTTTTCATAATCCGGTGCACCTACCAGTTGAACCTTGTGCAATGCCTATGCCAGCCTGTCAGCCTCGATTTCGGTGGTATGTAGGATAGGGCATGTGGGGGTGGAGGTCGAGGAAAAGGAGGGGCACAAACCGTCGTGGCGGAAAGATCTTGCGGCTCTGGGGCTCGCTGCTGGTTTGTATTATTGGACAATGTTGGTACACGCCCCGAATCGGCTGTAAACCGGCGAGGCAGAGAGGAGCGGGCATCGGGAGGCTGCGGCATGCGGGCGCCGTTTCGGGGGGGAGAGGCAAAGGAGCCCATTGAGGCGTCGTTCCGAGACGACTGCTGGGTTCGAAAACGCATCTCGTCCATTTTCACAGTTTGTTTTCTTTTTTTACTCCTTCGTAGGCGTTCTCAATCGTCTGGAAGAGGTCCTTTTCACCTCGTCTGGTGTGTATCCTTCACTTCTTGGTCGAGGTGTGCTGTTTCCGTCTCTTCTCTCGTTCTTTTCGCAGTCGCTCGTATCGCCCCGTATTTTGTTACAAAAACGTATCGTAACTCTTCGTACACGTTCGAATCGCTGGAGGATTCGAGAACAATTATACTAGAGGTAAGCACAGCAGGTCAGCAACGTTGGGCTCGGCAGGCCGGGGAGCAATGCTGTCGGTATGTCGGGCTGTTTCGATTTTTTTCCCCTTCCCCTCTCCTATCCTTCTCTGTCGCTTGGCTCGGCCAATCGCCGCTGTCACAATGGCCTTTGCTGATCGTCGAGGAAGCAACCTTTCGCCAATCTTCGCCGGGGCCGTTCCAGCCAGCCGGTCTCGCACCAAAGCGAAAGCATCACGACCAAGACAAGCAGGAATCCGCAGAGTTTGGTGCTGCAAGAGGAGAGAGAGGCGCAGGACGCAGGCCCGGCAAACGGCGCCGGCGTCGGTAGACAGAAGAGCAGAAGAGCAGAGATGAGGCAGGGAGAGGGGGGGAGAAGCGCCAGCCGGCCACGACCACCGACGACAAGAGACATACCTTATAGAACAAATATATGGTACAGATTGCCGCTCCTGGAAGAAGGGAACAGCAAGCCACAGAGGTATTGGAATACACAAGCGAGATACAAGAGAGAAAATAAGTAACAGACAACAGCACACAGAAAGAGAGGAGTGCACAAAATCCAAAAAAGGAAAAAAGGAGCGTGGGGACGTGGAAGGGGAGAGGAAGGGAAAGGTCAGAAGCAGTGGGAGGGGGGGTGGTGAAGGAGGCGGAGAGAGGTTTTGGTGGTTGTTTTGGGGGACGGAGCGGCACCAAGTCAGGGGTTGCGCTTTCTTGGTGCTGGGCTTCATAGTATGTAGACCTTGGGGTTGGTGGGACCCCTTGTAGACACAACAGACTCGAATACAGGGACGGCAGAAATCGACTAGGCGGGACTACAGCACACCATCGGGCCAGCCAACTCGATAACGGCCCAATCATTCGCAACTAAACAGAAGCAGTGCAGCAGTGGGCGGCTCCAGCGGTCCTTGTTGCGATTCGCAGCGACTTGCCGGCGTCTTACCAATCAAGTAGGCCGCATCTCGTGTCGAGAGCGACAGTCTTATTGGGGGTTTCTTCAGCTTCCCCAGCTTCTCCGGCTGCTTCCCTTCTGGCTGCTCCTGGCTTGATCGCACATTGTGCACGGCCACCCGCCTCTACGACAGGGGTGTTTCGGCCTGGACGATGGGCAAATTGTGCAGATAAGCAGCCCGCGGTTGTGCAGATGGGATTGTGCACCGGCTGGCTCCCAAGGCTCAGCCGCGTTGCCTCTTGCAGTGCGAGTCTGCCGACGTGTTCGGACAGCGAAGCAAGAGCACCTTGGCAGCTGGGTGAGGGCGACGATTTGCGCTGTACGCAAGAAAGAGCTGATGGGCTTGGGATGCGTGCGATGGGTCATAGCGTGTACATTGTAGCTGCTTGACAACCCGCCCGGGACTGCTTCCGGCACAGCGGCATGGGACGGCTACGAGCAGAGAGACGAGGTTGCAGCACATACTCGTACAGGAGGTGTCTCCATCGCAGACGACCGGCAAGAGTGGCCGCCATCCGCCTGTGTCCTCTCTTGGGGGGCGATTTTATCTATTTTTTGGAGGGTAAGATACGTTTTTATCAGATAGTTTGTTTCGATTTTTTTGCGATTTTTCGTCGTCAGTTTGGAGGGGAGGATCTGATTACAGTGGGCTGGGCGGCAAGACTCGTCCGCACTCAAGCTTTCACTCGTATTCTCGGCGTCGCCATCCCCCTGGGCTGTTCTTGCAGCATGTAATGCAACCGCATGTCCAACGCGGCCACAATGGTGAAACAGTGTGGCCATGTCATACGCAAACACGCACTTACCACACAGCACCTGCCCACCGGTGCTCGGCGCCAGTGCCAGCCAGCGCTCAGTGCAGCGGCCAGCGCCCGTGCCAGTGCCCACCGCTCACCTCTCTGCAACTGTAATTTTCAGCTCCGAGACCCCATCCGCAGGGCTAACGTTCTGCCCAGGTCCGACCGACAGGACACCACCACACGCCTCCACCCCTGCCTGTCCGGCTCCAATCCGACCAGTTCACATCCATCGCGCCTCTGGTGATGTCCCGTGGCTCGGAGCGGGTACCACTGCGCTGTTCGAGTGCGAAAGGAATGGCCGCCAGGCGCCCAACTGGAAGACAAGAGCGGGAGGCGTCTCTTGACAGCGACGATCCACCGCCGGCGCAGGGGCCATCCAATCAGCTGGCCAGTCTCTGGCAAGCACTCGTACGCAGTACGGAGTAACTAGCTGTCAAAAGAGGTGGGGGGCGTTGCATTTCCACATGTACTCGTACTCGCCAACCGGAGATATGTTGGCGCATTCACCCGCGGAGAGGCCATCCCGATGGAGTACGGATTATGTAAACAGACATAGTAGGCGAAGAAGAGCGTCTCCAGCTTTTTCCCTGTCTGCTCGTAAGTGAGCCTGCGAGTCCTGCAAAGAATCTGCACGTCGAGTCCGCCGAGGAGCAGACCGGCCAAGGAAAGGCTTCCAGAAGGTCCACCGCAACTTCCAGGGGAAGTGCTGCAAGGAAAATCACGGCCGCCCTAGTGTTTCACCAGCTCGCAGGAAAACAGATGAAGACGAATGACGGGCCGGAGAGATAAGCTGCGGGCGTTGATACTATGTATCTTACAAGTGCGTGTCTGCGAGCACTCTGCACAGAGTCAATGGACAGCACTCAGACATGGCAGTGCTCCGGCTGTTTGCAAGGCAACTCGGCTCAGGCTATTCTCGGCCTTGTCTCCAGATCTAGTTTAAGGTAAGGAGGGCGGCCAGGTGCCAAAAAGCTAGCACGCAGCAAGATACGTGGCGAACGCCTACACTAGGCCGACCAGAGTGAACACAAGCACGACGATTCAGAGGCAGAAGAACAAGACGAGCAGGAGGACCGTCCGGGCAAGAAGACGGCTCTCCATGGGCTGGCCGTTGTAGAAAAAACGATGACGGATGCGACGATCACAGAGATATGCAGGGGGTGAAGAGAGGCAGAAAAGGGCATAAAAAGGAGGGGGAGGGGCAGAGCCACACAGAAGAAGCAGTTCTCGTATCTGGCTTCAGCCCACTTCCGGCGTGCTGGCCGTGTGAAAGGGGCCTGCATGTCGCCTATTCGGAGCTTCCCTTTCCTCTGCCTCGTTTAGCATGAAGAGGAGCAAGACCCGTCTCCATCTTACGACTGCAGAGTCTCTGGATTACCCCGTACTATTCTCGATATACACTTTGGCTCCGCGTCGTGTCGCCACACGCAAGCCGCGTCCAGGTCTAGAGGCATGGTTCGTCCCGTTTCGAGACGAGGACACCCCTACAGAGTTGGCACCAGTGTGCTTGCTTCTGTCGCTAGTCGGCCACCGCCAAAGCAAAGCGGACGGAGCTCGGCCGTCGGTGGGCCGGTCTTAGGGTCCGGCGGCTTTCGTTGCTCGAGGAAACGCGCTACGAGCACGCTGTAGTGATCTGCTTACGACGTAGAATTTTTTACGCTTCCCCTCCACTTCGTCAGGACAAGAAAAAGAGAGGAAGAAAATGAAAAAAAAAAAAAAAAAAAAAAAAAAAAAAAAAAACCAGATCCCCGACCTCTCGCTTTTGCCTCTGACCCTACACACCGCTTCTTCCAGGACCCGCAGCCGGCTGGGCTCGTCGAAACGGGTGGGTTCAGAGGACCTCTTCAGAGCATTCTCAAACAGGAGAATTACAGACCACAGAAGTGCTCTCGTACTCGTACTCCGTACAATGTAGAGGGTACGGAGAACTGCCAACTGGCGTCCCTTTTGCGCGTACCAGCAGATGCGGTCAACAGAAAATTGGGGAGGGGTTTCGCCACGGAACAGTGCCGACTCCACGTTGCCATTGTCAATGCTGCTCCCTGCATAAGTGTGGGATGCAAGCTTTGTAAACAAAAGGCCCATGCCCTCTTGCCCACGTTGCCAGAGACACAGGGCCGTCGTGGCCGTGCCGACCAGCGCATCGCTGCAGACGGCCGACACAGGAGAGAGGGGGTCTCCATCAGCGCATCGCCGACACTAGTTCGTTTTCGCCCCCTTTGCTGTGATTCCCAGCGATGTGCGTGCAGCAGCAGCAGGAGCAGGTAGTGCTTGGGCGCCCATTGTTGCAGCGTCGTAGGGCGAGAGGAGCCCGTGGCCGTTGACGAGCGTTGGGCAGAGAGCAAAATGGAAGAAGGCTGTGGGCTGCCCGACAACGTAGCATTGTGCTTACTCTGTGGGCGATACGGAGTACTTAGCACAGTCACAGCGGGGCTGCGTCGTGAACCCGGGTCGGGCTGCTTCACCCCTGTGCGTTCTCTGCAGCTCTGCACAGTATACTCCGAGAGCCAAGAGCCAATCCACCAATCCACCGCTGCATGCGTCACTGTTGCCTTGGTGAACGGCCAGGCCGGCTCTGGGGTTCCTGCTGGCCCGACACGGCTTGCAGCACAGGTCGGGACAAGCTGGGCACTGGTGGCCAGTCCTGGCTGCTGCAGAGGCCAAATTCGAGGAGACTGCACCCATTGCTTGCGTATGTAACGATATACGTCGTAGGACAGCATGTCAATCGCCATGACTGCATCTCGACAGGCCGGTGTACATGGTAGTCCAAACACCTCGGTTGGCCGAGTGAGATCCCAGATTGAGCTATCTTGCAAGCGGCAGAGGGGGCTTTCAGCCATCCCGGCTTGCCTTGGCGGCCGCATGTCGATTTATGGTTATCTGGGGCAAGCAATGGCCGGCCTTTATTGGTCAGCCCCTCGTCGGTGAGGGTGCCTCCTGGATGAAGGAGCGACCGGCCGCAGCTGCCTGCAGCGAAAGGCAGCAAGGCAGGACGGCAGGAAGGCGCGAACATGCAAACTCACAAGACGGCAAGGAAAGGTCGACACGCAAAAAGCCAATCCGTAAAGCTGGCGATGTCCATCGTGGAGCCAAAATTGCAGGCTGCTGCTCCTGTCCTAAAATTCCAAGCCCTGCGACTAGAAGCTTAGCCACACCTTCGCGGCTCTGGCTTCGTCTTGGCGATCGCGACCCAGCAGGCAGCTGAATGCTGCCCCTCCCCTCGGCCACACGGACGCCAGGCGATTGGATTGATCCTTCTCTCGGGCAGTCAGCCGCGGAAAAAAAAAGAGGCCGCCTTCTCCGGTTTGCTGAATCCCCGCCAGATATCTCCATTGCGCCTCACCTGCTTTCGCAACCCCTTTTCCTCTGTCCATCTGGCCGTCACCGAGATTGTTGGTAGATCGGCCACTGAGCACGCGGGGTTTCCAACAGCCTGCCTGCCCCTCCTTGTGTCTTCATCTCGCTCGTCATCCATCGACCAAGATTTCTGCTCTCGCAAACTCAACATTGCAACCACGATCGCCATGGGGTCCATCCAAGCTAGCTGGAGCTCGCTGCTCGTCCTCGTGCTCGTCCTGACCTTTATGCCTGTCAGGGCTGCAGCCTTTGGGGCTGGCAACATCCCGTCAATCGCGCAGGTCGAAGGCCACAATTGGAGACATGGAGGTATGTGTCGTCATCGTCCTTTCGGCTCGTCCGGAGGCTGACAAGTGTACGCTCGCAGACATTGAGGACATGCTCAAGACCATCGCCTTCCTCCACGGCAAGAAGTGGACGACAATGCTCGTGCAGCGGACGTACTTTGGCAACTGGCTTCGCGACTACTCGCAGGCCGTCGATGTTGGCAGTCTCAAGGGCGTCAATGCAGCGACGATCCGGATTCTTGTCTGGGTGCTCTCCTTTCTCGCGTTCGGCTATGCCACGGAGGAGTTTGAGGTGACGGAGGAGCGCCTTGGCTGTTACCGTCCCGAGGAGCACATTGACAACCCCAAGGGCTATGCGGACGGCGAGGACGCTCGCAAGTATGACCCGCGTCTCCGCGGACCCATCGACCCGCAGGAGCTGGCCATCGACCCGGACACGGGCATGAAGAACTACATTGCCAACGAGCGGGGCGGCTGGGCCACCAGTGCGGGCTACCTCCGCTTCAGCTTTGCCCGGAGCATCCACTTTGGCCGCACGTATCTGCACGGCCAAGGATCGGGAAAGGAGGCCGATCTCTGCGAGGCTCTGCGGTGTCTCGGCCAGTCCTTGCACTGCATGGAGGACTTCAGCGCCCACAGCAACTACTGCGAGCTGGCTCTGATCGAGATGGGCTACAGCGAGGTGTTTCCGCACTGCGGTGTCAACGCGCAGATCAACCTGCGGGGCAAGCGGGTGTATCCCATTGTGACAGGCACGTTTGGCGGTGTCGACTTTTTGCACTCGGTTATCGGGTAGGTGGCCGTTTGTCTTCTTTTGTTCTTGTCGATTCTGACCAGCATGCAGCGAAGCAAACGACCACTTCACGCAGTCGGAGGTGGACGAGGTGGACATTGCCCTCAAGAACGCCGAGCAGCTGAACCGGTCGGGCAGCCTGGGCGGTGGCGGCAACGGCACCCGGGGTCTGTTTGGGTCGTCGTCTGGGGACCGTGGCGACTTCATGTCGCTCATCTCGCAGCTGCCGGGCGTCGGGGGCGGATTTGTGGCCGAGGCCAGCCGGCTGCGGACGATGGCGGCAGCACAGGAGGAAGAGAACACGCGGGCGGCCGGCAACGTGAACCAGGTGCCGGGCATGAGCACCAACTTCGACCCGGTGTCGACGGCGCGCAAGATCTACCCGATTCTCGAGTTCCGCGACAAGATTGTCAAGGCGATCAACAACACGATCTCCAAGATCCCGGGGCTGGAGTCGCTGATCGAGAAGATCAGCGAGAGGCTGTCGGCGTTTGTGCTGGGCCTGCTGGCGCCGTTTGTGCGGCCGATCATCAACCAGTGCACCAAGGTGCTGAAGGACGGGTCGTCGGGGGTGATCAGTGCGAGTGCACACACGCAGCTGGAGCCGTGGACGGACGCGCAGTGCACCGACCCGACGCACTCGATGCTGTCCAAGGACCACTTCACCAACGTGCTGAACTCGTGTGCCGGCCGGGTGGCGGCCACGGTGCTGCAATACGCCGTTCCGTAAGTGCTCATTGTCCGTGTGGTGATGTCGGTGTATGTGTGTGTGCTGACGTGACGTGCAGACGGATCCTCTATGCGTGGGACAACCCGAGCGTGCCGGTGGACGAGGTGACCAATGACATTCTCCGAGCGTTCCACCACCCAGCAATCCGGGACGATCGGATCCAGATCCAGCAGCAGATGTTTGAGACGGTGCGGCGGTGGGTGGGCGAGTATCCGCGGCAGCACGAGCTCAACCACCTGTTGTCGTCGCAGTCGGTCAAGACGGGCAAGAACCATCTTGAGAACGGAGTCAGTGGAGGCGGAAACAGCAGTGGTGTTGGCGGGCACTCGCACGGTGGCGGGCACTCACACGGCGGCGGTGGCGGATGGCAGAGCACGATTGGCAATCTGAGCAACATGGGCAACATGAGCAACAGCCAGATGGCCAGCACGATCTTCTCGCAGTTCAAAACGCGGGACCTCGACGCGATGGACGGACGGTCGGGCAACATGTCGGACAACTACATGTCGACGTCGCCGGCGCCCAACCAGTCGTCCTCGTCTTCGCCGTCGTATGGATACAGCCACGGTGGTGGTGGTGGTGGCTACAGCGGCGGCAGTGGTGGCAGACAGTACTCGTCGACGCCGCTGACAGGAGGAGCAGCCGATTCATATCTTCGGCCGCAGACAGCGCAGACGTCGTATGGATCTCATGCGAGCCCATCCGGCAGTTACCGTGCCAGTGGGGGAGGAGGAGGGGGTCATGGGGGAGGATATGGAGAGGGTGGAGGTGGTGGAGGGGAGTATGGGTCGGGAGGGGGCAGCCATGGCGGATACGGTTCTGGAGGGGGAAACCAAGGCGGATACGGCTCCGGAGGGGGTCAGCAGGGCGGATACGGCTCTGGAGGGCCAGGCGGAGGTGGATATGGAGCAGCTGGAGGCGGTGGATATGGTGGATATGGCGGTGGAGGCAGAGGATACGAGGCAGGTGGTGGCGGTGGCCCTGCCGGACCTCCCGGGCCTCCAGGAGGACCAGGCGGCTCCTACCAGCAGCAAGGTTATTATGGCGGACAGCAGCAGCAGCAGCAGCAGGGCTACGGCAACTATTACGGGGGACCACCTCCTTGGAGCGGCAACGGACCGCCACCACCACCGCCACCAGGCTTCGGCTACGGAGGTCCACCGCCGATGCCGCCGCCGTATGGAGGACCTCCGGGATGGGGACCGCGGTATTGAGGGGTGCAAAGGAAGCAAAAGGAATGTTTCGCTATGCAGTTGTTATAAGTATGTACAGTAGTCACGTGATGTAGTCATTACTAAGTTTAGGTGTTCAGACCAACCGATTCATCCCAAACCGCCCATCCTCCCCCTACCGTCTCTTGCTCCGTGGATCCTGGGCCTCGACGCGGCGGGCGTCGCGGATCTCCTTTGTGCCGAGGGAGCCGAGGCCGCCCTCGCTGCGGCGTTCCCAGCCGCCGAGGCGGACGACGAGGCAGGTGGCATTGTCGCCGTCGCGGGAGACCTCGGTGGCGAAGTCGACGACGGCGCGGGCGGCCTGGTCGGGGGTGCGGGCGTCCTTGACGAGGTCGACGATCTCCTGGTCGCCGAGGGTGCCGGAGACGCCGTCAGAGACGAGGACGAGAAAGGCGTACTGGGCGGGAGCAATGTCGACGGGGGCGAGCTCGGGCTCGGCAGAGACGCCGATGCGCTTGGACATCATGTCGCCAAAGGCGCGGCTATTGGCGAGGCCGGAGATGCGCTCCTCGCCAAAGGAGTCGGTCACGAGGGTCTCGGCGAAGCGGGTGAGGCGGCGGGCCTCGACGGGCGAGGAGGGGTGGTGGTCGCGGGTGAGGGGGCGGGCGAGGCCGGTGGCAGTCTCACAGAGGAGGACGCGGGTGTCGCCGACGTGGGCGACGAGCAGGCCGGCACGGGAGGCGGGGTGCCAAAAGGGGGCGGCGGTGGGGGTGCTGATGAGGGCGATGGAGGCGGTAGAGCCGCCCTTGAAGCGCAGGGGGCCGCCGGCGATGCCATGGCCGGACGGCGGGAGGCGGTGGTGGTGGGGGGCGCCGAGGACCTCGTCCTGGTTGACGGGGAAGTCGGCGACGCGCGGGTCGTCGGGGTCGGGCTTGCGGGCCTGCTCGGTGACAAAGTCGAGGTCGGCGCGGAGGAAAGCGTACGTGAGGACGGTGTCGATGGTGGGGGGGGAGGGAGAGGTCGGAGAGGTTGGAGAGGTCGGAGAGGTCGGAGAAGAAGCAGCTCGTCGAGGCGCTGTGCTCTCGTCAAAGCTGGGCGGCCGGAAGCGGCGAAAGTAGCCGCCGACGGTGTCGCGGTATTCCTGCAGGAGCTCGCGCTGGAGGCGGACGGCCTTTGGCTCGTCGGTGGTGCTGGTGGTGCTGGTGGCGGCCGCCTGCTGGGCAGGCTGCTGCTTGCCGTCCCGTCGCAGGCTGCTTTTGAGCGAAAAGTCGGCGGCCGCGGCCTCGATGTAGGCGGGCAGCTCGTCGCGCAGAAAGTCGGAGCACTCCTGGCCGCCGTGGCCGTCAAAGATGGCAAAGTAAAAGATCTGCGGGTCGCCCGAGGCGCTGTCGGCCGTGAGGCCCTCGCCGGAGCTGCGGCTGTCGGCGACGGCCGAGCGGACGAGCGAGATGGGCGCGCGCTTGGCAAAGGCCGGCATGTCAATGGTGCCGGCCTGGAAGGTATCCTCGTTGTAGGGCCGCTGGCCGCGCGCCGACGCGACGCCAAAGTGGTGCTTGGCCGAGCGCAGCGGGATGCGCGCCACGGTGAGGTCGCGGGCGGCGGCCGGCGTCGCCAGCGTGGCCGTGGCCGTGGCGCTGGGCGAGGTGACGGTCGGCACGACGCCCGGCATCGGCAGCTTGTGCGGCAGCCGCGAGTCCGGGTGCAGCGACGACGACGGCAGGTGCGTGACAAAGTAGGTGTGGAAGAGGCGGCGGTGGCGCGGGCGGCGGCCGTCGTGGGCCAGCAGCGACGACACGTAGCCGGCAAAGGCGTCGAGCAGGGCCACGTGTGGTGTCGGTGATGCTGCTCGAGGCAGACAGCGAGAGAGTGGTGCCATGGGTAAGGCTGGTGATGCTGGTGATGCGGTATAGTGGTACGGCGTAGTGGTACGGTGCAGTCGAGAACGGCGAGGCCAATTGAAGATGAGCCGAACGACAGAACAGCCGAACAGAAGAACGGAAGAACAGCAGAAAGAAAAGACGGAGGAGAGCACGTCCTGACTCGATCGAGCTGAGGGTTTTTCGGCTTCACCTCGTCTAGCTCGCCGTATTGATGGACACGGCGTATCCGACCGGCAGGCTGCACGGCGCGCTTCAGCACATGCAGACAAAGGCAGGACGACAGGCGCGATGGCGGTGGCAGGTGGCGGGACGACTCGGCTGGAGATGCGAGGATGGTGACAGGATCGTGGCCGCAGTCGGCAAGCCTCTCGATCCTGTGCTGCGCAGTAAGATACCAGTACGCAGAGACGGCGTTTAAAGAGGGCGGGCCGGCGAAATATGCACCTCTCGGGGTGGGGCGGGGGAGCTCCAATGTCACGAGTCTCCGCACTCGGTAGTTCCACCACGCATAGCTGCATAACATGCCCTCGACATCGACATCCCTCTCGCGGACTGTTGGACCTCTTGCCCGTCGCCTCTCTGCTGCCGCGCCTCTGCCGTTTTCCGTCTTTTTTTCCTGTCCTTTCCCGATGCGGAGCCGCTGGCCCGGCAGCTGTTGACGCGATGGACGACGAGTCCGAGGGGACAGTAGAGCCTGCTGCTGCTGCTCCTCCTCCTCCTGTCGTGGCCATTGCTCCGCGCGGCGACGTCGTGCTGGACGTCGTCTTTGAGACGTCGGCGGCGACGCTGCGGGCCGCCCGCGCCAGCCGCCGGCCGCCGCCGGGCCAGCTCCAGCGTCGCCTGCGCCTAGCCTTTCGCGTCGACGCCGCCGTCCTGCGCTCGCGGTCGCGCTACTTTGCCAACCTGCTGGGCGACACGCGCTTCCAGGAGGCCCGCGCCGTCGAGGCTGCCCTGGCGGCCCTGGCGCTGGACGGCGTCGTCGCCGCCGACGTGGACGCGGCCCGGCTGCCATGGGTGCGCATCGACGACGACGACGAGGGCAGCCGGTCGGCCGGGCGCGAGGTCGTCTTTGGGGAGCTGTTGCGGATGCTGCACGGGGGGGTGAAGACGGGGGAGACGGGGACGAAGACGAGAGAGCCGGAGAGCAAGGTCGACAAGGTCGAGGCCGACAGAGCTGTCAAGCCGGTGCCCAAGGCCAGAGTTCCCAAGACGCTTCTGAAAGCAAAGACGCCCCTGAGAAAGACGGCTGGCACATCGACGACGACGACGACCATCACCACCACCACCACCACCCACCTCCCCGGCTCCTGGTCCAAGACGCCGCCCACCCTACACGATCTGGCCGTCCTCGCCCTGCAGGCCGACCGCTTCGACTGCGCGGCCACCATTGCCGCCCACGTGCGCAGCCTGCGCGTGCGCTTCCCCCAGCCGGTCGTCCGGGCGAGAGACGACGGCAGTGGCACCGACAAAGGTCCGCCCGGCCTGGCCAACGAGGAGGCCGTCCGGCAAAAGATCTTTGTGGCCTGGATCCTCGACCAGCCCGTCCACTTTGACCGCGGCACCCGCGAGCTCATCCTCTACGGCTCGCAGACGTGGGGAGAGGGCAACGACTACGACGACAAAGACGACGACGACAGCAGCCACACCACCCCCCCCGCCTGGTGGGACCTCCCCGACGGCCTCGAGGCCGAGCTGCGCTTCCGCCGCGCTTGCATCGTCCGCTGCATCGCCTCGGTGCCGCGCCACTTTCTCGGCCTCTACACCGCCCGCGGCCGCCGCGAGTGCAAGATGGGCTACGGCTCCAGCGCCGCCTGCGACTCGTTCCAGCTCGGCGAGATGGTCCGCTTCCTCTGCCAGCGCGACCTGCTGCAGCTGCGCGTCTTTGGCCTGCCGTCGCAGCCGGAGCCAACCTCCCTCGCCGCCGTCGACGTCTACCACATCCTGGCCGCCCTGCGCCAGTGCCCGGCCTACCAGCTCGACCGCGACCACGTCAACTGCGGCCTCCGCACCCGCATGCTGCCCATCCTCGAGTACATCCAGGCCATGCTGGCCGCCACCGCCGTCGCCGTCCGCCGCCACGAATGGCGCGCCGCTGGCTCCGGCCCGGGCCAGACGCCCAGCCAGGGCCCCTCGTGGGAGGCCGAGGCGGCTTCCCTGCCGTCTGGTGATGACAACGACGACGACGACGACGACGACGACAACAGCTCCGGCCCCCTCTTCGCCCCCTCGGCCGCCAGCCGCCGCCCCGTCTTCCGCTTCACCCGCGCCGTCGCCGCCGACCAGCGCCTCCGCCTCGAGGGCAACCTCCTCGCTGACCGCATGGCCCGCACCCTCTTTACGGCTCGCCGCTGGAACTGGACGCCCGAGGACTGAGCTTAAGACTACCTCTCACAATATTACAAAGAAAGCCTTACGCCCTACATACCGCGCGTTCATGTAACCTTTGTCGTTGCTCCTAGTTCTATGCCTGGCTACAGCCCCCATATGACCCCTTTTCCCCATGTCCAGGCCCAGGAAGCAGTAGTAAACCACCCTGCAGGCGCATACAGCCCCAAATGTAGACCACAGCTAAACAGCACACACATACACACAAAAAGGGTAAACAAAATCAGAAGCTGGGCTAACCCGTGAAGATGACATTCTTTTCTTCGAAAGAACATGGTAGAGTGATTAGGCTGCGGCCTATCATACGGCCGACAGTCGAGACAGATGAAATAACAGGCAAAAGCAACGGGGAAAACGAAACGAGTCCAACACCCAAAGCGAGAGCGCACTCATGCTATGCAATATATCATACGGGAAGAGATTAAGAGTAGTACGCGGGGTCCAAGGCTGGAGTTGAACAGAGAAGGTAGAAAGGCGGCGGGACGGTGGAGAGAGGCCTCGTCCGGCCCTCTAGTTGGTCTTCTTCGTCTTGGGTGAGCGCCGCGGCAGACCGGCAGCTCTGCGGGCGGCGACGTCGCCCTCGGCCAGCCAGCGGGACGCCTTGACCAGCTGGACGACGTTGAGCAGCTGCTTGCCGGCCATGATGGGGAAGCTGATGCCGGCCAGGACCCAGGGCCAGAACGAGTCCATCTTGTTGGCGCGGGCCATTTCCAGCGCCGCCGCGCTGTGCGGGTTGGCAAAGATCTGCCGCAGCAGCGACGAGTTGACCTGGACGCCGGCGTCAAAGGTCGACGGGTCGGCCACCGGCTTGAGCAGCGAAGGCGACAGGATCGGCGACGAGAACGACAGGAGGTAGAGCGCGATGAAGAAGAGTTCGTTGAGGGCGCAGAAGAGGAAGAGGACCGTCTGTATGGTTAGCGGGGGAGAGAGGGGAGAGAGGGAAGAGAGGAGGGAAGAGAGAGAAGAGACGAGTGAAGAGAGAAAAGATGAGAGGAGACGAGAGGGCACCCACCTTATTCGTGTAATACAGGTTCAACAACCAGCTGCGCGACCGGTCGACAGACTTGTGGCTCTGCTCGGCACCTCCCATGGCCAGAGTCGCGTACATGTGGACATAGTGACTGGCCAGATCCAGCGAAATGAGGCCCTGGAACACAATGGCCCAACGCGGAAACGCCGTCGATAAGAAGACCAGCAGGCAGGCCGTGGTGCAGCGGTCGGTCACCATGTCGAGCACGGCGCCGAACCGGGTCGACTGCTCAAAGTAGCGCGCCGCATAGCCGTCGAGGGCGTCGAGCAGGCACGAGATGCTGTACAGCAGCGAGCACGTGCGTGGGTGAAGCGGCATATAGTAGAGCGACGACAGGGCGAGCACGATGCGGGAATAGCCTGCGGTGGAAGGCGATTAGGCACAAGACGGGACGGAGACAGGGACAGGGAGAGGGACAGGGACAGAGACAGGGACAGGGACAGGGACAGAGACAGGGACAGAGACAGGGACAGAGCCAGCTCGACCTACCGATGATGTTGGGCCAAAAGACAAAGATGTTCTCGTGCGGATAGGCGTCTTCGTCCTTGGAGGCCGTCGTGGCAAGGTGGCCGTTGGTCTTGGGCTCGGCACCATCAGCGGCCGCAGCAGCGGCAGCAGCAGCCGCCTGTCGTCGTGTTCGTGCGCCCGACATGTCGAGAGAGAGTCGCCTGCCCCGTCCGGCGGAGGAGCAAGATCGGATGCAGAGGGGCGCCTGAGGTCTGTCGGGGGCGCCAAAGCCGGGCTGGTCGTCGTGGAGGCGGGATCGCGGAGGGGATGAGGATGGTCAGGAGAAAAAAAAGGGGGTGGGGAAGAGACGAGGCAAATACTAGGAGACAGCGAGAGCGAAAAAGGGCACGGAAAAAAAGGCACAAAAAAGCATCCACCAAAAAGGAGAGGGAGAAGGATCGAGGACGGCACAGGAGAGCACGCGATTCCGACCGAGGGGGAGGGGGGATGCGATGGCAAGAGAGACGGGCACAGATTAGGCAGAGAGATAAGTGGCCATGGCCAGACGGGAAGACAGCAGGGCGTGGTCAGCAACGGGGAGGCCAGTCGGCTGGATTAGGCCTCTTCGGCTGCCCCTATGGTGATGATGGCCGGCGGATCGGCCGGTTGCGCTAGCCAGGCGTGGCTGGCAGTGGCTTGCAGTGGCGCAACTCGTGGCTGCTATCTCGCGTCACGTGCTATGTCTTTTGCTTAGTCATCCGCTCACCCGCCTGCACAAGGCGGAATAAAAACGACACTACTCTGGTGCCATGCAGCTTTCAGCAGGCGACATCGGGCGGCTGCGACGAGGGTCGACTTACTCCGTAGCACTCGTGCTGCCGACCCCTGGCCGTTCCTTTTTCTCGCCCTCTCCGCCGATCAGGGGCGTCCACCGTCTTTGTCCTTCCTTGCCGTCTTCTGTGGATTGGAAACGGAAATGGAAACCCACCGGGCGGGCCCAGCGCTCCGTAAGATACTTTGCACGTCGTACCGTCGTCCAACGGACTCGTACGCGGACTCGTACTCGTCTGGCGACAAGATCGGGTCAGCCCAATAGCGCTGTCGCACTGGATACGACCGCACCGTCGGGACCCTGGGACCCTTGGGGGCGTCTTAGCCAACGTCCTAGCGCGCTTGGTCGCCAGCAGGGCACTAGCGCGCTAGGGTTGGCCTGCTGCCAAGGGGGCCCACTCGCTGCGAAAAAATGGTCAGTGCAGAGGCAGAGGTCTGGGACCGGCTGTTGGCTGCTTCTTGCCTGTCGGCTCGCTCCACGGCGTCGGCAGTCTGCCTGTGCGTAGGCGCTTACCTACGGAGCACTAGGCCGTTCATTACACAATCACACACACCTCCGACAAGGAAGCACTTCAGTTTGACCGCCCCTTTCAACCAGGCCGTTGTTGGCTTTGACCCGATCTGCTGTCTCCTCTCGGCAGTCCTCTCTCTCGGTTTCATCTCGTCTGTCGCCTGTCATCTCGTCTGTCATCTCGTCTGGCCTCCTATCTTTGCTCCCATCCCCTGGCTGCCCGCGAGCTCTCTCTGCCTTCCTGCACTCTTAAGCATATAAAATCCGCCAACACGCCGCGCTTTCCCCTTCGGTCTCTTCTCCATTTTTACCCTCTGCCGCGCTATACTCTACTCGTCCGCCCGTCTGGTGGAAGAAAAAAAATCTGTCCACCTGGCGTGGTATTCCCAGAGACTCCCCTCTCTGACGTCTGTCTGCCGTCGCGTTCCTCTGTGCCCAATATTACCCCATCCTTTCTCCTGTCTTCTCCACCCCCTGGACACTGCTTCGGTTTCTGCCCTTCCTCGGCACTTCTCCTTCGTCTGTTCATATACCCGTGTCTGCCCATCTTCTCGGCTGTCCTGTTCTTTTTCTCCCTTTTGTCGTCGTCCTCCCTCCCCCCTCCCCTACGCCCTACCTCGTCGTCGTCAGTCCAATGGCCGCCCAACACGCTTCCTTCTCGACGCCCTTTGGCCAGCGGGCCGAAGCCGCCGCCCACCCGCTGACGGCATACCTCTACCGGCTGATGGTGGCCAAGGCATCCAACCTCTGCCTCAGCGCGGACGTGTCGACAGCCCGCGAGCTGCTCCTGCTGGCCGACCGGGTGGGCCCGTCGATCGTGGTGCTCAAGACCCACTACGACATTGTCTCCGGCTGGGACTACAACCCGCAGACGGGCACGGGGGCCCAGCTGGCGGCGCTGGGCCGCAAGCACGGCTTCCTCCTGTTTGAGGACCGCAAGTTTGCCGACATTGGCAAGACGGCGCAGCAGCAGTACACGGCCGGCACGGCGCGCATCATCGAGTGGGCGCACCTGGTGACGGTCAACATGGACGCCGGGGCGGCAGCGGTGACGGCGCTGGCCGACGCGGCCGCCCACTGGCGCGAGCGCATCCACTACGAGGTCAAGACGTCCGTGACGGTCGGCACGCCGGTGCTGGAGAGCTACGAGGACGCCAGCAGCAGCGGCAGCGGGAGCGGGAGCGGCGGCATGGGCATGCACGGTGGCAGCGACCCGTCGCTGGCACAGCTGGACGGCGAGCACAACTTCCCGCCGCTGCCCGAACACGGCCGGGCCATGGACGGGCGCAAGAGCAGCATCGTGTCCATCACGACGGCGGTGACGCAGCACTTTGAGCCGGTCGAGTCGCCGCGGCTGCCGCGCGAGATCAACAATAGCACGAGCAACAACTTGAGCGGCGCCGGCGGCCGCGGCGGCCGCGGCTCGACCTCGTCCGCGTCCGGCTGCGGTGCCGGCTCGATCCACGGCAACAACAACAGCATACCGGAGGACGGCCCGGCCGAGTGCTGCACGGACGCGGCCCAAGGCGACGGCCGGCGGTGCGGCAGCCACGCCCACGACAGCTCCGTCTACGGCGGGCTCGAGGAGGCGCCGCTGGAGCGCGGCATCCTGCTGCTGGCACAGATGTCGTCCAAGGGCAACCTGATGACGCCGGCGTACACGCAGGCGTGCGTGGAGGCGGCCCGCGCACACCCGGACTTCGTGGCCGGCTTCATCGCCCAGCAGAACCTCAACGTGCTGCCGGACGACGCCTTCATACACCTGACGCCCGGCTGCAAGCTGCCGTCGCCCGAGGAGGAGCGCGCGGTCGACGACGCGGCCGACGCGCTCGCCGGCGACGGACTCGGCCAGCAGTACAACACGCCGGCCAAGCTGGTCGGCGTCTGCGGCTCGGACATTGTCATTGTGGGCCGCGGCATCGTCAACGCGGCCGACCCGCCATCGGAGGCGGAACGGTACCGGCGGAGGGCCTGGAAGGCGTATCTGGCGCGGCTGGCAAAGGAGGACTGAGAGGATAGCAGGCGAGAAGAGCAGGCGAGCAGGCGAGCAGGCGAGCAGAAGAGTGGGCGAGCAGAAGAGCAGACAAGGACAGTAGGAGGCATACTCTTGGGAAATAGCGAACAAACAAAAGCAAGGGTCTGCTCACGTTTTTCTATTTATTTTTTTCTATACCATGGACAGACGACGGACAATGCATGTTTCTGACAGCACTCACAGCTGGCGATTCCGTAAGCTGGCGAGGCTGAAGTGCAGCAGCCAGGATGCGGGCCTCCTCCGGAGATAAGAGCGCTAAGATCCAGGCAGGGGAGGAAAGAATGAGTTGCAAAACGAGCTTGCAAAACCGGAGGTGGGGTTGCTGCTTCCTTTTTTTGCATTTGTCTTATTAGTAACGGCAACTGGTGACTGGCACTTTCCCCGCCAGGTTTCTATCGTCGAAACGGAGCCACCTTTGCGTTGCTCCGGCCGTGATTTACGTTTTTATTTTCGCAGCATTCCGTGCGCGCCGACGACGATTGAGGACGACGAGACGACGACGAGACGACGCCCGCGAGACGACAAGCACGAGAGCCCAGCTGCGGGAACGGAGCTCTGCGTGACGCCATAGGCCGACGCTACCCCGAATTGCCTCTCGGAGGTTTGGGAGGCAGAGCAGAACAGACGAGAAGCCGAGAGCCGGAAGAGCAAAAAGCAAAAAGCAAAAAGGCAAAATGACTGCGCGGGCAACAAAGCGGCACTCGAGCGCAGCCGAGAGCGCCAAGACCGAGGACGAGCACGCAGCAGCAGCAGCAGCAGCGGCAACGTCCATGTCGCCGCCGGCGACCGGAGACGGCGGATTGGGACCGCCGCGAAAGCGCAAGCGGCGAGTGGTGTCGTGTGCCGAATGCCACCGGCGAAAGCAAAAGTGCGACCGCAACCAGCCGTGCCGGGCGTGCGTGGACCGCAAGATGGAGACGAGCTGCCACTACGAGACGACGGCGATGTCGCACGAGCGCCACCACATGCGCGTGATCGAGGCGGCCACGTACGGCCGCTCGCTGCAGGAGGGCAGCAGTCTCCCGGTCAAGGCGGCCAGCTTTGGCTATGCCCACACGGCCGACAACACGCTCGGGTTCCTGCGCAAGATCGACGGCCACGGCCACGGGCGTCGCAGCGGCAGCGGCAGCGGCAGTGGCAGCGGCAGCATCGGCAGCCTGGACGGGCTGGACGGCCTCGCCAGCATCGGCAGCATTGGGGGCATTGCGGGCATGGATACCCTCGCCGGGCTCTCCGGGCTCTCGGGGCTGATCGAGGACGGCGGCGGCGGCATCGTGACGACGACGGCAGCCGAGGCAGCAGCCCTGGCCGAACAGCAGTATCTGCAATCACAACAGCCACAGGAACAGACGCTCCACCAGATTCACTCCCACGGCCACTCGCACTCGCACTCGCAGGCCGGCGACCCCTACGGCGTCACAGACCGGTACCGGTCGCTGATCCGCGAGCTGCCCCCCCGACAGTACATTGACCGGCTCGTGGAGGTGTACTTTCACGACTTCAACTGGCACTACTACGCGCTCGACGAGGACATCTTTCTCGCCCGGCTGGCCGACTGGAGCGACGGGGCCACGGGCCCGTTTGGCTCGCTGCAGCCACCACACCAGCTGTCGGCCGACCTGCGGGCATTCCCGGCCCTGCTCTTCCAGGTGCTGGCTGTCGGGCTGCTGGTGCTGCCGGCCGGCGACCCCGACGGCTTCTTCGACCCGATCAAGCACCCCGGCAACGCCACGCTCGAGGGCCTGGCCATGGACTACAGCGAGGCGGGCAGCGCGATCCTGGCCCTGCTAGGCAAGCGACAGATGTCGCTGACGACGGTGATGGCGGCCTTTCTGCGCGCCGCCTTTCTCAAGTACGTGGCCCTGATCACGGAGGCATGGCACGCCATCGGGAGCGCCATCCGGGACGCCCAGGAGATTGGGCTGCACCGCACCAGCCTAGACCCGAAGCCGTGGACCCAGACGGCCGAGGCGGTGCTGGCCAACGAGTGGGAGCTGCAGAGCCGCCGACGGACGTGGATGACGCTGGTCAGCTGGGACGTGCACATGGGCGTGGTGCTGGGCCGGCCGACGACGGTGGACCTGTCGGACCGGCCGGTGCTGCCGGTGGACTGCGTGCTGCCGACGTCACAGGCCGAGCGGGCGACGATGCCGGTGCAGCCTCGCGGCGAAGACGACGCGCCAACGCCGCTGACGCGGGCCATCTGGGCCTTCCAGGCGATCGAGCCGCTGCGGGCGATCCTAGCCCTAGAAAAGGACGGCCCGGTGCCGCGCGACTTTGGGGCCGTGGACGCGCTGCACGACGAGCTCGTGCGGCTGCAGGCTGCCATGCCGCCGTTCTTCCGGCTCGAGAACCCCGACCGCCGCTTCGACGGGCTGCCCGAGTGCCACTGGCTGCCGGCGGTGCGCGTGGCCCTGCCGCAGGTGACTGTCTTCAACCTGATCGCGCTGCACCGCCACTACGTCTTCACGCGGGCCCGCAGCCGCACCGAGGGCCTGCACGCCTGTCTGGCCATGCTGCAGATCCAGCGCGTGCACTTTGCCACGCTGCGGCCGCAGCAGTACCGCATGTTCTCGCTCTTCTTCGGCACCTTTGACTCGCTGGTCCTGCTGGCGTCCATCTACATTCTCTTCCCACGCGAGCACCCGGAGCTGGTGCCGGCCGCCATCCAGCACTTCCGCTGGTCCGTCGAGCGCTTCGAGCTGATGGCCGACCACTTCAGCCTGGCCCGCTCGGCCCTCGGGGTCCTGCAGGCCATCTATCTGCGCCTGCGCAAGATGCTGGGGATCCGCTTTCTGGAGGGCGGCGGAGACGACAACGACGCGGCGAATGGCGTCCGAGGCCGTGCGACCGACCGGACGGGTGGCAGCAGCAGCAACAGCAATAGCAACAGCAACAGCAACAGCAACAGCAACAGCACGCCCATCGACCTGCTGACGCTCAGCAACATCGATCCCAGCCTGCAGGACGCCGCCGCCATCGGGCCCTCGCCGTCGTCCTCCTCCTCCAACAGCGAGCTGACGCCAGGCGCCTTCTCGTCCGTCTCGGGGCCATCCAGCGCAGCCAGCGCGGCCACGGACGTGTTTGGCGCCATGGCAGCCGAGGTAGCAGCAGCAGCAGCACCACCACCACCACCACCACCACCACCACCACCACAGCCGCTCTTGGACCCGGCACTGCAGAGCACAGCCACGCCGTTTGCGGCCGACCTGGACCCCATCTTCCCCGACGGCTTCGACTGGACGTCGTTCCAGCCCATCTGCCCGACCGGCGACCTGACGTACAACATCCTGATGGGCGTCAGCGACGGCACGGCCGTCATGCCGTCGTGGGCTGGGCCGCTGGCCGGACAGGATGTGGTGCCGGTGGAGATGGGAGTCGGAGGCAGCGGCGATGATCTGGACGCGGCCGCTGCGGCTACATCGATCGACGGGACGGCCGTGCCGTGGCAGTTTGAGGGCGACTTTGCGAGCAACAGCATCTGGGGACTGCTCAACATCTACACGCCATTTTAGCAGACGAATGGGGAAAGGAAAACGGAAAGGGGAAAACGGAAAAGGAAGAAAAGAAAGAGGGAAGAACTGGAAGCGACTCTCGGTTACAGGCGTTGATTGTCAGAATGTCTCGAAGGCCGGTCTTGGATAGTGTACAATACAATACGGAGCACAAATACGGAGTACATAAGATGCTGCAGATTATTACATTTAGGGACTGTTATGCCCATGGATTTGGTTACAGCCAGGCTAGCCCGAAAGAAAGCAGTGTAAGATATCTTACAAAAACGACGAGATAGCCAGCCGTCGCTTCCGCGCTAAACTCTGACGCTAAAAGGCGCGTTAGTCGCGTACTGGTTTTTCGTCGTTTCGAGCGGTGGAGGCTGCTATTTCGTTGCTGTCAGAGATAGTTTTGTTGTTGTTAGTGATTAAAATCTTACATGCACTGGAATACAGGAGATTATACGGAGTACTCCGTAGGGTTGCTCAAAACGCCCTGGGGATTTGCCCAATGCACCCCAAGACTGGTAGAAAGCGGCCAGTATAGAAAAGATACTTAAGGGCACTTGTGTACTGGTTTTTCGTCGTTTCTTAGGGTGCATTTGCTGTTTAAGGTGTTGTTGTAGCTTTCGATACTTTTAACAGACGTAAAACCAAGCTGTAAACTTTGCTTTAAGGTGTAAATTGCTTAACAGCTAAACGATGGCCCTTTAAAGCTGTATACGATTCTATATAGTTAAAATAGGCAGAGGAGGGCTAGAGCTATTCTATTGCTAGAATGTTTTTGTTGTTGGTGATCCTTTTTGTAGTTGGCCATTTTTTTGTAGTTGGATGCTTTTGTTGTTGGTGATGCTTTTCGCTATTTTTGGTAAATAAAAGTAAGGGGTAAGTAGATGGGATGGCTAGACAGGCCGCCGCCACTATAGTGGTTTCTTTGTGTCTTGAGTATCTTTAAGACCATCTTGTCGCTCTTGTACGGAGTATACTCCGTACTGATTTCTGTTCGGGTTATCCTTGGGCGGCTATAAGCTATTCCATGGGGAGCCATAAGCACTCCAAGCCTAACGGCAGCACGACTCCGCTAGCCGGATATGGCGTTGCTGGCCTAGAGCGCTCGGGCACGCCCGACACTGCGCAGAAAAATTGCTCTCACCGTTCCTTCCGCTGGCTTGCCCGCTGCTCATTTCCCCTACCCCCCAGCGCCTACCTGTCTCCCACCTTCCCCCTTCCCGTTCCGGCGCCCTGCTCCTCTGTTACAATCGAGAGAGGACTTACGTAGAATGCAGACGCTCTTTATCGTAAGATAATACAAATACAGCCCCCGTCTTGCCCATCTCTCCGCTATTCCACATCATCTGCTTCCCTCCTCTTTTTGCTCCCCACGCTTTACGAAACCCAAGCCGGCTTCCCATTGAGATTTTACGAATGAACGGGAAGATCGACGGCGGTACTTTATCCACCCTCCTGCTCTAGCCTCGTTTTCTGTCTTGGGTTTCTTAGTTTTGCTCTGGCGCCTGCTCGAGACGAAACCGCGACAATGGAACGGCCACCACCCAAGGCCATCGATTTCGACGAACGATATGCCATGCTACGGTACTACAATGACAATAGTAGCAACCTCATCGAGGTATGCAGCCTTGCGCCCCGTTGCCGGGTGTGCACGTCTGCCTGCAGCCTCTCCCCCTCCCGTTCTCCCGCTCACGTCTGGCTAGGACCTGATCACTTACTGCAAGCGGCGCGAGGCTTCGTTTATGATGGAGGAGAGCCAGCTGCGCACAGACTTGCACAATGCCGAGCTCGACCTGAAGCATGCCACCAAGTCACGGCGCGACCTCCAGGAGGAGCTCCGGCTGCGCGATGCCACCATCGAGGAGCTGCAAAAGACCAATGATATTTTAACGGTACGCAATGCCAGCGACAGCCTAGCCAGAGCGAGCGGCAGCTGACACGGTCCAGAACAGCAACCCTTACGTGAGCATATTGATTGACGGCGACGGCTTATTGGTATGTTGTCCGGCCCTGGTCGAGGCGGCTGTTGCTGATGGAACCCGGCCAGTTCAAGGAAGAATTTATCAGACAGGGCATCGAGGGCGGCAAGAAGGTGGCCTCGGCGCTGCGGGCGGCCATTGCATCGGTGGCCAAGCGGAGTATCAACGACCAGCCGGACAATATCGAGGTGGTGGCCACGGTGTACGCAAACCTGGCAGGACTGTCGGGAGCGATGCGGCGGGCCGGCTGGCTGGCCAGCACGGACCTGATGCGGGACTTTACACAGGGCTTTACGCAGACAAAGGCGTCGTTTGACTTCATCGACGTCGGTTACGGCAAGGAAAGGGCCGACTCCAAGATTAGAGGCAAGTTGTGCGGCTCTGTTTGGTCGTTCCTGGTCTGACGCAACACAGGAGCTACGAGCTGGCATCTTAAGAACCCCAATTGCAAGATGTTGGCGCTAGGTATATCACACGACTCGGGCTATGCGCCGTTTCTCGACGAGATTATCAGCGTGGGCCAGACGCGCGACCGGATCGTCATCCTGGAGGGCTCGCCGACTGTGCCCGAGCTGGTGGCGACCAAGGTAGCGATCCACAGGCTGACCGGCACCGTGTTCCATAACGAGAAGCTGGTGACGACAGAGCGGCCGGCAGCGGCGAGCGTGCAGAGGCCGGCAGACACGGCTGCGGCACCGGTCGAGAGCGGCCGACGGGACAGCTCGTCGTCGTCGTCGGCAGCACAGGCAACGCCGCATTCAACACCACCGGCACCGGCCACCGTATTGACAGCCTCAGCGGCAGTCGTAGCACCGTTGTATGCAGCCAGGACGACGGCAACACCCAAGGCATCGCCGCCGCCGAAGCTCGTGTTCCCGTCGCAGACAGCAAAGCAGCTGCAGCAGCGCGAGGCGGCAGCAGCGGCGATGGCAGTGGCAGCCAAGCGACAGGCACAGGCGCAGTGGAGTCCGGGGCCGCGCGGGCTGGACCCGCCCATCACGTACAGCATGACGGTGGTGGAGGCCGTGCGGACGCGACCACACAGGCTGTGCAACCGCTTTGTGCTGCTGCGCTGGTGTCCCAAGGGCGACAGCTGTCCGTACCTGCACCCGGCCAAGCCGACGGCCGAAGAGGTGGCGGCGCTGACGTACATGAGCCGAATCAGTCCGTGTACCAGTGGCCAGGACTGTGAGGTGGAGGACTGCATCTACGGCCATCATGTGGGTTTTTTTTTCCCTTTTTCCCCTTTTTCTCTTTTTTCTTTTTCTTTTTCTTTTTTTTCCTTTTTCCTTTTTCCTTTTTTTCTCCTTCTTTCCCTCATTCTCCTTCCTCATCTTCCACTGCTCACAATACAGTGTCCGAGCGTCCAAGACGGTTACTGCATGCACCCTTACTGCAAGTTTGAGGATGACTGTCATCCGCCCAATACAAAGTTCCGCACCTCATACAGCAGCCGCGAGTAAACCGAGTTAAAAACGAACCGACCGAGCAGCCACGGGCTGCTTATTAAGCGTGGCATACAATCCACTTAGAGAATTATGTTACATTGGGGGCTATCTGCGAGACGGTCATTACCTGTAGTGGAAAGGGATGAGTGTGAAGCGAGATATTCAGATTGCACGTTCTTGAGGCTAAGAGAATTGAAATACAGAGTAAAATACGATTGAAAAGAAAGAATGAGAGACAGCCTTGTGTGCGAGGCTGTGGGACAGTGTCAAAATAGTGGACCCACCATACTTGGAGCTGGCGTGAAATTGCCCCGCCAAATGGACCGAAAATCCAAACGGATTTGTCGAGAGGATCTGTCTCTTCCAGTTTCGACAAGCAAACAGCATTTCCGGTCATGGCGCACCCACGCATCGAAGAGGTCGAGGACAGCGAGGACGGGTACTCGGACCCGTCCGAGGGCGACATTGACGACTTTGACGAGGGCGACATTCTGCGGGCGGTGGAGCCACGCAGCCAGACGCAGCAGCCGACGCAGCAGCCGACGCAGCAGCCGAAGCCGACACAGACGCAGGCCCAGACGGCGAGACCGGCGGCGGCGCAGTCGGGAGCGGTTCTGTCTGGGCAGCGGATGATGGGCGAGGGGCCGGCACCGTCGTACAGCAGCTTTGCGGCGCTGTACCCGGTGTACTTTGACGATGCACGGTCGCGGGCGGAGGGGCGTCGGGTCGGGCGGGCGCTGGCAGTGGCGAACCCGCTGGCGCGCGAGATCGTGTCGGCGTGTGCGAGCCTGGGCCTGCGGACCGTCTTTGAGCCGACCAAGACGCACCCCAAGGACTGGGCCAACCCGGGGCGCGTGCGCGTCGACCTGTCGGCCTCGACGGCCGTCCACAACAAGCACCACCTCTACGTGCTCGTGGCCCGCCACCTGGCCGCCCACCCGACCACCGACGACAGCGCCGGCCTGCGCGAGACCGTCCGCGGCGCCCCCCCGCCCCCCCCCCGCGGCGAGCCCTACCCCCGGCCCGCCGTGCCGCGCGGCTGGAAGATGGGCCCCCTCGTGCCCTACCTCAGCCCCGCCATGACTGGCGGCGGCGTCTCCGAAAATCTCTTCCAGGACGTCATCAAGGAAATGCAGGGCGCCGGCGGGCCCGCCGGAACGGCCGGTGGCCCCGGCATGGCCGGCCTCGGCGGCATGGGTGGCATGGGCGGTGCCGGCATGCCCGACATGCAGCGCGCCATGCAGGCCCTCACTGGCGGCGCCGAATCTCCCGTGCCCGCCGCCGCCAAGAAGACGAGAAAGGGCAAGGGCCGGGCATAGTTGTACTCGTATTACAGAGTACAGACTGCTTGCATAATGTCACGTGTTCTTCATTTCTGGTATATGCTGACTAATCTAACCCTCTTTCTTTCTTTCTTTCCTCGCTTCGCTCGTCTTGTCCTCGTCGCTCGTGCTCCTCCTCACCACCCGGCAATCTGGACCTCTTGCGCGTCCGTCTTGTCGCCGTCGCCTGCGGGCAGCCGCGTCTGGAGCAACCGCCCGGTGGCGGCGCGGCGGGCCAGCCGCCGGGCCGTCCGCTCGTCGGCCGTCTGTGCCGGGGTGGTGCCGTGGCCGTGGCGGCCGGCGGCGCCGCCCTCTGCGAGTACGTCCTGGGCCTTGCGCACGACGGCGGCCTCCCAGGCGCGCCACGCCGCGTAGTCCTCGGCCATGCGGGCGGCCTGGTAGCCCGGCGACGTGTGTGCAGGCCGCCACGCGAGCCGGTCGTCGGGCAGCTCGGCGTCGAGGTCGTAGACGCGCGCGTCGGCCGCCATGCGGACGAGCTCGCCGAGGACGTCGCGGGCCTCGGCGGCGACGCGGGCGCGGCGGGCGGCCCTGGTGGTGCGCGTGGCTGTCGTGGCGGTGCGTGTGGTGCTCGTAGCGGTGCTGACTACACCTGCACCACGTGACAGAGGCTCCGACAGCCATTCGTGCCCTGGCTGCTCGGCCATCCGAGCACGCCGGCTGTCCTCGCGCAGAAACCGGACGGCCGCCTGCAGCCCGGCAATCTCGTGTCGCAGGTCGTCCAGCTCGCGCGCCGTCGCCGCCGCCCGCTCCTTGTTGCGCTGCGTCACCCGCGTGTTGCGCCCGTGGCCCATGGCCCGCTGGCCGTCTTCGAGCTCCATCCCCTCCATCCCCTCCACGCCCTCCTCGTCGTCTCCCCCATCGCCCCCCCCCAGCAGCCGGACCTCGCTCGCCATCTTCCGCCACCGGTCCCGCTCCGCCTCCAGCGCCTTCAGCTCGCGGTCCTGCTTCTGCACGTCCTCCTTCAGCTGCCGCCCAAATGCCTGTTCCGCTGCCACTGTGCGCTCCAGCTCCGCCATCACGGCCGCCTTGTGCTGGGCGTCGCGCATCTTGCTCTCCAGCGTCTCGATCTTGAGCTGGGCCGTCCCCAGGTCGTTGTCGCGCCGTGCAATCATCCGCCGTGCCTCGGCGTGCTCCTCCCGCAGCCGCCGCAGCTCCTCTTCCGCATCCACCGCCACCGTCTTGGGCGCCCGCATCTCCTGACTGCGGACGACCCACGGCGCGGCTGCCCGCTCAAACTCCACCGTCTGCGACAGGTCGCCTGACAGCCCGGCCAGCTCGGCCACCTGTGTCGCCACCGCCCGCAGCCGGCCAATGTAGCCGCCAAACAGCTCGCCCGAACTCGAGGCCTCGCCTTCGGCTGTTGCTACCGCCTTTTGCATGTCGCCATATGTCGGCCCGTTGTGGATGCTGCTGCTGCTGCTGTCGTGCTGCTCCTCCTCGTCGTGCTGCGAGCCTGCCGAGTCGCGTCGCTGTCCCTCGTCCCGCGTCACCACCTCCATCACGGTCTCGCCCGTCTTCCGCGCCAGCGTCGCCAGCGAGCCTGCTGCTGCTTCGCACTGCGCAAACGCCTCCGCCATCTCCGGCTCCAGTGCCAGCGACCGCGTCTGCAGCTCCTCCAGCGCCCGCACCATCTTGCCTGCCACCACCTTGGCGCTGCGCGTCTGTGCAATCGCTGCCTCGGCCCGCCGCGCAAACTCCTGTGCTGCCTCGTCTTCGCTTCCGCGTGGCGGCACTGCTCGCTGCACCATTCCCCGGGTCACGTGCAGAGTCGCTGCCGCCGTCTCCAGGTGGCTCTGCACCAAAACCGCCCGCATGTGCATCCCGTCCGCCACGTCTTCCTGCTGCTGCTGCTGCTGCTCCATGTGCACCGACGCCAGGTGTGAGAGCAGCGCCATCGTCCGCTGCAGCTCCGCCGCGCACGTCTGCTCCTTCAGCTCGTCTCGTCGCAGCCCGTCGATCCAGCCGTTCAGCGCTCGCTCCACCGGCTCCAGCTCAAACAGAGCTCCCTCGAACCGGCCGAACCGCTCCGTTGAGCACCGTCCCATCGCTCCCGCAAACCGCGTGCACATTGCTGCCACCCACGTCAGCTTGTCCACCACGTCGCAGCCCGCCAGCACGTCGTCTTCCCGACCTGCTGCCTCCCCTCCTCCTCCTCCTCCTCCCGCCTGGCCGATCCGCTCGCGCACGAACCCTCCGACCAGCTCCGCCTTAAAGGCCAGCCGCCGGAATCGCAGCAGCGCCAGCACTGCCTTGCCGTCCGTCTCCACGTACGCCTCCGGCAAGAACAGCCGCACGATCGCCAGGTGCTGTTCCGCCTCCTGCGCCTCCATCCGCCGCAGCTCCAGGTCGATCGTCTTCACCTGCGCCTTCGCCGCCGACAGCTGCAGCTTCAGGTTCAGGTCCATCATCGCCCGCGACTTGCTGCTCAGCTGCTCCGACTCGTTCTCCGTCACCGCGTGCGACGCCCGCATGTCTTCCAGGTCGCTCTGCAGCCCCGTCACCATCTGCCGGAACCGCGAGAGCGCGTACTCCATGTCCTCCAGCGCCTCCTCCTGCTGTGCTGCTCGTCGCGCCTGCTCCTGTATCACCGCCGCCTTGAAGTCGATCTCCTCCTGTAGCTCCCGCTCGTTCTGCACGTGGTTGATCTCCAGCTCGTCGTTGATCTCCTTCAGGCTCTCCAGGTCCGAGATCACCGCCTTCAGCTCCTCCATCTGCTCTGCCTGGCTCATGTTGCGCTCCGTCAGCTCCATCATCATGTCGTCCGCCGCCTGCGCCGCGTCCAGCTGCTGCCGCAGGTCCTCCACCGCCGCCTCGCTCTGCTCCAGCCGTGCTGCCGTAGCCGCCTGTCGCGCCTTGATCCCCGACAGCTCCGTCACCTCCTCCTCCAGCCCCTTGATCTGGTCCTGCAGCTCCGATTCCTGCTGCTGCGTCATGTCTCGCAGTCGCAGCAGCGCCGACCGCAGCCGCTCATTGTTGCGCTCCATCTGCAGCCATCCGGCGCTGGCCTTCTCCTCTGCCGTCATCCCCTCCGACATCTCCGCGTTCTCCAGCCGCAGCTCCTCCACCTCCACCTCCAGCTCTTCGTTCTTCAGCTTCACCGCGTCCAGCTCCGCCTTGTACACCTCTGCCGTCTCCTCCGCCATCTCCCGGTCCAGCGTCGCCAGCTCCATCGCTGTGTCGTGGTCTGCCTGCAGCGTCTCGATCGACTCCATCCGCTGCTCCGCCTCCTTCAGCTGCCGCCGCAGCTCCCCGTTCTCCTGCTGCTGCGGCTGGTACTTGGCCTGGATCTTCTGGATGATCCCCTGGTACTTGTCGCAGTCCGCCTGCAGCTTGTCCAGCTGCTTGAGCTTGTCCCGGTCCTCCAGCCGCTTCCGCTCCAGCACCCGCAGCTTCGCCTTCAGGTCCTCCACCTCCCGGTGCGCCGCCGCGTTGGTCGTCGGAGTCCGTGCCGTCCCTGTTGCTGCTGCTGTTGCTGTTGTTGCTGCTGCTGCCGGCGACCCTGTCGCTCCCGCCATCGATCCTCCTCCCGCTACCGACGTTCGGTGCCGCGGCGTTGCTCCTGCCCCGGACCCCGTGAGCTTCTCCAGCGCCGCCGCTCGCGTCCGCACCGGGCTCCGAGGCTGCGGAGACAGTACCTCGTCGTCGCTGCTCTTCGGTGGCGACGTGATCCGCCCGTCCATGCTCGTCCGCGCTCCACGTGCCCGAGCCGCACGAGCTGCCGCCCCGCCGCCGCTGCTCTCACCCCCAAACTCGCCAGATGCTGCCCGGCTCGAGCTCCGCATTCCCGGACGTGCTGCTCCCACAGCTCCCCCCAGCCCGCTCGCTCTGCCGCTCGTCATCCGGCCCGGCGTCCCTGCTGTTGGTGCCATCGATGTGCGTGTGGCTGCTCGTGACGTCGGCACCGTCGGCGGTCCCATCGACGTTCGCGAGCCCCCCACCGACACCCGGTTGTTCCGGCTGATGCTGGTCGACGGAGGACGACCGCCACCCGCTCCCGGTCCGGCATTCGAAGGAGTCCCCGTGCGAGACGGCGGGCCTGTGCCCAATTGCTTGGTCGGTGACGCCTGCTGAACGACGCAATGAAGCCAGTCAGTCAATAACCTCGAACACAAGGCACCCTCAATATGTACACACCCTTGCAATGCTCGTTGGTCGAGATCGTGGCCGCGGGCTGGGGCTGGGCGCGTTCATGCTCATTCGCCTAGCCAGCCCGGCATCCGCCCCGATTCCACTCGTTCGGTTGCCCGGCCCCGACGCAAACACGCTGCTTGGCCGGCTGCCCGTTGCCGTCCTCCGGCCACCGCCTGTCGAGCTCACCGACGAGTGCCGTGCTGCCGAGACCGACTTGGGCACTTGCACTGCCGTCTGTGTCTCCTCGCCGTCGTGGGCGTCGTCCGTCCCGTCGTCGTCGTCGTCCGCATCAGACGCTACCGCCACGATCGTTACCGCGCTCGGACGCAGAAACATGCCCCGGCCCATGGCACAGTCGAAATATCTCTCGCCCTGCACGCTGCCATTGTTCTTGCCCGTCGTCGTCTCGAGCTCCACGCCCACCCAGTCGCCCGGCGCAAAGAGCGTCTGCCCGACAAACCGGATCGTGCCTCGCCGGCCATCGCCCAGCAGGATCACCTGCCCAACGGCAACCTCCATCGAAAGTGTGCCTAAAATCCCGGACGCGTGGCTGCAGAAGTGCCGGACATGGGTTCTGCCGAAGAACGCCCACAAAAGTCAGATCTCAAGCTTCGTAATGCACTCGGCTCTGCCCCCTGTGGCTTCCGGTCGAAATGGGACCCGTAGCCTTGCGTTCTGCCGTCGTTGGTGCAAGCTGCTGTCGCTCTGTTGTCGTAGAAAAGGAGTAACCTCTCAATGAGCTAGCTACACGCGTTAGCCCAAAACCTAGCTAACCGCCAAAGTCTCCACAGCCTTTTGCACTATTGGCTGTTGCAGATGCCGTAAAGTAGCCGTTATCGCACTAGCTATCACGTGTTCTCCGCTTCATCAGGCACATCGAAGCTCAGCCTGTGCCTCAAAGTATGAAGTGAGAGCCTCATCAGCTTCAGAAGTACAGAACCCGGTGGAAATCCGAGTGTGCTGATCAGTTTTCTATAGAAGAAATATATGAAAGTAGATGGCAAAGTCAATACTGACTATAGCGGTTTGAGGTGAGCTAGAGATAGAACCCTCTGGGGAAGAAACTATTGTTATCTAGCCGTGATAATGGTGGAAACCCCAGGATTGGCCATAGTTGAAAGTGCACAAGTAACTTCTCATCTTGTTGTCAATTATCCAACGGGGAAACCGCGAATTTCAGTACTCTACTCCTACATGGAAGGTGTTTCGTATCCTACTTTCCGTAAAGCGTCCGTTAAGTGCTGCAGTTCGTTTGTAGAAAAAAGCACCATGTCAGGCTTTACTTCCTTTCTTGGATCCAAGCAGGCGTACCTCGACTCGTCGTTATTTCCTCAATACCCTGTATCTTGACGATCCCTACAAGACCCTGTTGCTTCAAATGACTGCTCCTTCTCATTCTTTCCCGCGGATGGACCCTCCTTCCTCTCACGTAGTCTCTCGTGCTCAATCGCCCGCTATCCTGTCTGCCCCTTCAAAGGAAGGAGCAATCAACGTATAGCTTGTTGTTTTCTTCTTCGCCTCCAGCCGTCTTCCTTTGATTCTTTGCGCTTCTTTTTCCCTCCCTCCTCACCCTCCTATCCATCTTCCAAACTCCCTCCTTTCGCACCTCTGGACGTGTCCAACTCTTGCCAACCTCCTTTGATTCGCTTGTTGCTTTTTACTGCCTCTTTTCTTGGAACTTTTTGACACGAAGGCCGTATATGCATATCGGTCGCACTGTTGTATTGCCTCTGTCATTGTTCAGCCAAAGAAACAAAACTAGTCAAGGCAACCAGCTCGCTCTCCTATCGGCCGCGATCTTCTCGTCCACCTCGTTCGAGCTATAAAGAGATCCGTCTCAACAGCTCTCTTCTGTCCTCTCTTGCATTGTCCATCAACCGGTAAGATCACAATTATCCCCCCCCCCCCCCCCNNCCCCACCAGTATCATCACCTCGAGTATTGTTTCGGTGGTCTTGGAATCTAGATACATGAGGTTGCGGATGATGGAACCGGGTTCGCCCTTCACCTCGTCATTCCATCGGTTTCGGCCCTTTCCACCTCTTGTTACTCTAATGTGGGGGCATATCAAGACAAGAATAAGCTGCAAGAAGCATATGCTATAGTTTTGTCCATGTTCCCCCATTTTGTCAACCTGCAGGCATAGCAGCTTCTCTCCCCAATGTCATCCGCAACCTCGAGCAAGCGCGCCAAAAACCTTGTCAACAGGCTTTTTGAGCTACAATTTTATGATTCCGAGTTGACTGCCCCTTGCTGCATTGCTATCAAACACTACCTAAAACGCAGCAAGCACTGCAAATCGGTCGAAGTCTCTGCCAGCTCCGACACTGTCTTTACAATTCGGGCAGATTGCAATTCCGTTCAAAAGTTTGTCTTATCACAGTTAGAAGCTCAGAGACTGACAAAACAGGAATCCCATTGCGTCACGCTGAGCCAGCTGGCTTGCTTTGTTCTGTCCTGTATACCGACCCGACCTTCAAAAGGGGACACCATCCCGACTCTTTTCCATTGGCAAAGCCAGGATACCCATCGGACCTCTTTCATTTTCGCCTTCGTCGACATACTTGCAGCCATGACCTCGCGCACATATTCGATCGAAGAGATTCTAGACTTGCGTGGACAAGGAATAGCTACGACAATGCCTGATGCACCTCTAAAGGGCCGTGATCAAGGTGATTGGCTTTCGTCCAGCTCACTGTTTATGCTTTCCTAACTGTTTCAGTCAATAATCATATCAATCGACCGACGGCAAGCGAGGCCCGGACACTTGGTCGAGACTTCAAGCACCGACCACTGCTCTCTCAGAACGTTACATCTGCAAGGGGCAAACTTGACGTCTCGGCCACATCAGACGATACAGGCTCTTTGCGCTACCAGCCACGCCGAGGGAATATGGGAAGTCTTCCAGAGGAGGTACAATGGAAATACCGTGGCAGAACAGACTCGGAAGCAGCCACCTCCGCTGAGCCACTATCCGCACCCACAGGGCTCAACGCTCAACATAGCGAAGGATTTCAACGCTTCTACAAAGCTGTGGTTTCCCCTACCCACGTTCGTGTTACTGCTGGTGGGCGGATTGTTCCCAATACTCGAGGAGCATCGCCAACGTCGAAACAGCTCAAGGATATAACCGAAAGCGGTAGCCAGAGCTCCAATAGCCATCCCGTTCGTCAACAAGTTTTACAGCCTGACGGCACTTTCCAAACAACGTCCAAACCTTCGGCAATTCCCATGTTTGCAATCCCACCTCAACATTTCTACCCTCAATACCCTGCTTCTATCTCCCAGATACCCATGATGCCATTTCCTATGGGAGTCGGCCTCTCTGGGGGCTTTCACTTTCCTCAACAGTCGGCCACATCGGGAAACGCTATGCCCACCTCACAAGCACACGCTGCCAAATATTCTCAGGAGAATGCGGAAGGTGACACGGACGATAATGAGCGGTCCGAAGCAAAGACAACTGCTGCTGAAACAACTACCTACAAGGTGACCGCCAATCAGTTTGACCACATGAAGCCGTTTGTGATCAATGGCCAGGTCATGTACCCCTTTCCCGCAGCTGCTTTTCCTCAGCCTGTTTCTTCAAGCTCCCAGCCTCAGTACATGCCACCTGGGTTCATGGGCCAGTCTGGCTTTCCCATTGCCGCCTTTCCAAATGCAATGATCAATCCCTCCATGAGTCACATGTTTCCCGCTGCAATGGGCTATCACGCATTCCAGGGACCTACACATCTGCCACCCTCAATGATGAGCCTGACCGGCGCACAGCAGAAAGTTCCTGTTTCGTCGCGATCGCCATCATCTGGAAGCATACGCCCTCCGTCGGCTCCCCCTATCTCGTCGATCCGCCCGAGCGACATCAGCAGAAAACAGATTGATTTACTCCGTAACTCATTGAAGTACCATGAAGATCAACTTCACTACAACAAGCACCAGATCGATGAGAAGGAAATGGAGAGGACCATCGACATGCTCCAGTCTCAAATTGATAAATTTGAAAGTCTTAACAAAAGTCAGCTTTTGTTCGAGGAGCTTCATTATCCCAGGAAAGACAGCAGGACAGAAGAAGCGTCACGTCAAGCCTCTCAAAGCTCGGACAAGGCGTACAATACTGCAGCCAGCTCGAGGCAGGTTTCCAGCTGTACCAGGAGATCTGACAGTGGTAGCCAGCAGCCTCCAAACATGTCCAGAAGGAGAAACGAGGCGCGCTTCAGTTTTGACCCAGTCGAACATCTTGTTCAGTTTACAGATCCAATCAAGAAGTCTACACTTCCCACTGGGGCAGCTCTTGCTCCGCCCTTTGAGCCGCGAACTGCCGTGTCCAGTGGCAGAGACCGCGTTACGAACGCGCGATATCTTGGCAGCGATGGCCCTCAATACGTCTATCAACAAAATGGCCCAACAGTTGATGCTCGCACTGCAGAGAGCCGCACGGGCGCTGACCAGAGCAAAAAAGCTTCCTCCTCTCTTCCAACAGAGAAGCAGACCGACATGGGGAGACCCTACCTCGTCGGAATGCTTCCAGCTGGCATGGATGTTCGGAGCGCACGAGGCAGCGATATTGTTTACGAGAGGGAACTCAACGATGATGAAACCCGAGCTCGCTACCTCTACTGGGGCAAGGCACCGCAGTTCATTCGCGAGGAGCTTCCAAAGTTTGACGGAAAGGACTTCTACCCTCCATCTCCAACACGTGATACACCCGATGACGATGGTGTACGTAGCGTTCCAGGTCGAAGCATTCCCATTGGGGTCCCTGAGGTTGACTTTAGCTTCGAGACCTTTCCAAAGAACACCGCGTCTCACCATCTGCCAACACCCAGCTTTGTGGTGAGATCGCGGAAGGGTGTCAAGGTGACTTTGGTAAGGACACCTACCTTCATGCACCTATGTGGCACTTGTTGACCCAACTGTCTTTCAGAAACGCCCCAAGGAAGAGGACGCGGGCAAAACTCTACAGCAAGATGGCCGCACTAAAACAGTCGGTACCAACCCAAGTGGTTCGGATAGCAAGAGAGCGGATGGTTCAGCAAAGTAAGAATTTCATTACAAAACTACAACGGCCTTCTGACGTCTAACAAGTGGTAAATATACAGAGCGACCGTTCTACCCAACATGTTGAGGAGAAAAATTTCGGGTAACAGTGACGTCTTGCCTGGCTCTTTTTCAGCGGCTACAGCTCAAGGAACTCTGCCTCAGTATTCCTCGGGGTATGAGAGCCTGCTAGCTGCATCGTTGAGTCCAATTGCCCCGTCGCCTAATGCGTCTGGCCAGCCATCTCCAATCAAGTCGGACGAAGGTAGTGTGTTTCTCACTCCATCAAGAAAGATTGGAGAGAACCGACCTCCACCAGATGATGTTGGCCCAGCTTCCTTGGAGCAGAGATTTCGAAGCGTCGTCACATTGGGAAACAAACAAACATCGGCCCTTCCAGTGCACTGGGATTCGCAATAAACCCATCAGACCATTTGTATTCCAAGGCTGGCCTCGCATTCTGGCAACTTCTTGTACGTTCGGTATTATTCACAACAGCTTTACACGCCATTGCCGCAGGGCCCAAGCAACTTAGGGCTCGCATTATAAACAGAATTTCATTTCTCGCGTGTTTCGATATCCTCAAATTAGTAATGGTATCTGATAACCATAGGCTTCATCGCTCTCGACACATCTTCATGTTGCTTTCAATGCGAAGAGCACCGAGGTGTGACGCACCTTATATTATTATCGGCAAATGCATGTTATTGTTGTTGGCCGCGGCAGTATACTTCTCAATGGGATGATCAAGAGAAGCTGCAAAGATTGTGGTTTGAGGGCATCCGATGTGAATAAGCACCACTGTCGATGGACCAAGCAGTAAAGAATGGTAAGGACACCTTTTTTTCTCGTTATTTGACCAGATGCCTTAATCATTACTATGTAGACTTGAACGTGAACTTTGTTGCATTGAACGTCACAAAAGCCCGAGTTGCATGGATTGTAACGAGTTCGCCCCGCTGTGCTTTACATGGATGTTCCTCACCCACAGAATGACAATGTCACTGAGGTTGCCCCCTTCATTGACAGTCTGCAGGCGAGAGCGTACGATTATTGAACCTCACGCCGAATTATTCTCCGCTAGTCGTTTACCTCGACAACCAATAGGAAGTGGTTGGCGGGTGATATCTAGCGAGTGTTGACTTACCTGATTTGCATGGCGCATCACAGCTGCAGTATGCAATTACACAGGTTCTATACGATGTTGGCGTAGGCAAAGAAGAGGAGGGGGTGGCCTTGCCAAAGCCGGAGGATAAGGGGGGAAAGGGGACGTGGGAAACATCTTCGGGAGGACCTCCCATGGAGCATTTCACGCAATTTTCCACTTGTTGGTTGCACGTGAAATGGCCATTGAACAAGATAAAGTTTTATCTCTTCTTTGTTGTTCCTTTGCTTTCCTTCTCTTCATATGGTTTGCTCGAAAAGGATCAGTTTCCTGCCACCCGAGATCCTACCATGGACGCCATGAAAATAGACTAAAGAATGTTCGGAGAGGAACACAGACTCAGCGGGAGTCGTATTGCCGCGTTGTCGGAGGGTATGTATAGGGGGTTGCGGTAGGGAATCGTGGAAAGGTCGGAGATCAGGAAGAGGCTGAGGCCGGCGATTGCACGCCCTTTTCACGTTTTTTTCGTTCATCCGGAATTCGTTTTTTTTTCTATTCGTTTAGGCGGTGACCTTGGCCTTGACGCGCTGCTCACGGCCAGCCTTGGACCGGGCCAGGATGCTCTCCCGGTCCTTGTCGAGCTTGAGCTTGGTGATGACGACGTTGCTAGGGTGGATGCCAAGCGGCACGCTCTGGCCGTTGGCCTTCTCGCGGGACACACGGTCGATGTGGATGACGTACTTCAGGCGGTACACCGAGGTAACCTTGCCCTCCTTGTCCTTGTTGGAGCCGCGGACAATGGTGACCTCGTCGTCCTTGCGGATGGGGATGCTGCGGACCTGTGGATGCAAAATTCGTCAGCCTCTGCGTTCCGCGATTGGCAGCGTTCCTAGAGCGAGGCGAGAGGACTTACGTTGTACTTCTCGCGCAGCTCCTTGCTCAGGGGGGCGCTCATGATGGTGCGGCGGACGCTGGACGGCGCCGTGAAGTGCGCCTTGCGCGACTTGCTCCGGGAGGAGTGAAGGTCTGCGAGAGAGTCAGCATTGGGAGAGCGCAGGACGGCACAGCCAAAAGGAAGCCCGAAGCCCGGAATGATCGCATACTCTTGTTGGTCTTGGCCATTGTGTCGGTTTTGCTGGGCGGCGGCGTGATGGCTGGAAAGGATGCTGTCGTGGTCGCTGCAAGATGGAGGAGAGAAAAAAAAGAATCCAACTACAAGTTGAAATTTCGTGGAATAGAAATTTTGTGTGTGTGAAAATTCGGTACCCACTCTGTAGCCCTCACTTTGTCCGATTGGGTTAGTGTGGCCTCCACTGATAAAGACAGCCCAATACGGACCCGTGATGTGTCACGTGGGGACACTATGGCCGCTACCCCTGGCTGACGCGCATACAAGCTCGATGCTCTCCAACGGCTGTGAACACTTTCCCAAGGCGCGGAAACACAGTCCCAAGACATGTTCGGCTTGTCGTTTTGCCAGCCGCGTCTCGAGTGAACCAACAAAGTCGTTCATGAGACATGAATTGACGCACCTACCAAACATCCCTTTTCCTCTTCTTCATTTGTTTTGACAATACCTTTTCCCTTGTCTGGCTCCCCCTGATATATTTACACCCCGGCGCCCAGACGGCGCAGCGATGCCGAAGCAATACGTCCTCTTCGGGCGGCTCCTGCCGCCCATCACGACGCGACGAATCACCGTCCTGCTGTCGGCCGTCTTTATCTTTGCCGTCTTCTCCGTCATCTTCACTCTCCCGAGTGCGGTACCGACTGGCCCCAGCCTGTCCAAGTTTGCCGACCACAAGTTTTCCATCCCGCAATTCGGGGGACAATCCAACACATGGTCCAGCTCCCTGAACCCGTTCCGCCCCAAATCGCACGCACCTCCACATCTCGACACCGACTCGCACAAGGGCTCGTCCTGGTCAGCCCACTGGTCGTGGCTCACGACGCCGTTCTCCTCGAGCTACACCCTCGACGAGGATCGCGCGCTGCTGCCGCCACTGCCGGAGCGTCCGCCGATCTACTGCTACTACGACGCCACCCTCGAACGGGACAAAGCCAGCCGGGATGCCGAGAGCGCCCTGCTGCTCACCTGGCGTCGTGCCTGGTGGGCACAGGGCTTCCGGCCGATCATCCTCAGCTCGGGCGAGGCGATCAACAACCCGCGCTACGAGCAGCTCCAGCAGCTCAAGGTCACCCCCGCGGCCAAGGCAGACATTATGCGCTGGCTGGCTTGGGAGAACATGGGAGGCGGCCTGCTGGCACAGTACCTTGTGCTGCCCATGGGTGCTCGGGACGACCCTCTGCTCACGTTCCTGCGCCGGGGGGAATACCCCGTCTTGACGCGCTGGGAGGGGTTCAGCAACGGGCTCTTTGCCGGCTCCAAGGAGGACATTGCTGGCGCGATCAAGCTGGTCCTCGACAACCCGCTGCTGGTCAATTCGGAGAGCTTCCTCGAGGCGATCCCCGCCGTCAAGGTAGCCCCTGTTGCAGCAGCGCCAGGGGCCGTGGCGGCACCAGCAGGAGCAGCAGGAGCAGCGGCACCCGCTGCAGCGGTACCGGTAGCTGCAGCTGGAGCAGCAGTACCGGTTGCAGCAGTGCCGGTGGCTGCGGCTGGAGCAGCGGTACCAGTTGCAGCCGTGCCAGCAGCAGCAGCAGCAGCAGGAAGTGCTGCAGGAGCGGCAGCACCAGTCGCTGCAGTTCCGGTTGCAGCAGCGGCGCCAGCGGCTGCTGTAGGAGCAGCTGGTGCAGCCGCACCAGTCCAACATGCAGCCCGGGCCATCGTTGAACCTGTGAAAGCGGACACGACAAAGGCAGAGGCACCTCAGGCAGCGATACCGAAGACAGAGATTGTTGAGATTGTTGAGGACGACTACAAACAGCCGACAAAGGATTTCCCTTTCAGAGTTGACTCAACTCCTATCTCTCTCGCTTTCTACGAAGCCCAGACTGTGGCCATGAAATACACCAGAGTGGGCGACTCCATTTCGCAGAACTGGCCGGCAGGGATGCTCAAGCTGAACCAGCTGATCAACTCGCATCTGCACGTCACCTGGCAGAACACATTCTCAAGCGGCATTGCGGTGCTCAAGCCAAAGTCGGAATACATGACACAGATCGTGGAGCCAGCCGTGGAGCTGGCAAGCCGGCTAGTTCAGTGCTCGATAACGCCGTTGGAAGCGTCGTGTCCGCCCAACTTGCCCAAATGCAACCCGTGTGTGGCAAAGTCACCGATGCCAGTGCACACGCCGCCAACGTACCGCAACGTGACCACGCTGTTCACGATCGGCACGGTGCCACACCCATACACGTACCAGTCCGTGGCCCACAAGCAGGGGTCCCTCGACGTGAAGTGGGTACGACGCAAGTCGCAGCGGGACGTGTGGCTGTTTGACATTACGAAGGAGCTGCTGGGCACCGGAGTATCTTCGGCGCGGCGCGTGCTGCGATTTAAGGAGGCAGTGGCCGGCCAATACGCACGAGCACATACGTTGTGGTTTGCGGCCGAGCAGCCGGTGCCGGAAGACGTCGACTGGCGATTCGGGTTTGTGGTGCCAAGGCTGGGCGAAGGCCTGGACAAGGGTGAATCACAGACGCCTGTGCCGGGTCCAGAGCGGCTGCCGCCCCCAAAGCAAGCCAAGGACGACGGGCCGATTGCCACACCGGAACGGCTGGTGATGGAGCGCGACCTGCTGGCCAAAGCGAAGCAGGTGACTGCCAACAAGGACCAGAAGAGCAAGTCGATCCGCGATGCGGTAGAGGCGTGGAACATTGGCGACATGGAGGCCTGGAAGTTTGCGCGGGCGTATTTGGCACGAGCGGATGCAGAGCGGGCGGCATGGGAAAAGGAAGAGGCCAAGTACGCCGGCGGTGTCGGCAGCGAGAAGGGTCGACGGGACGGCCACTTCTGGGGCTACTAATGACTGGCTGGCTTATCGGCTTTCGTTTAGGTTCTTCGTTTTTCCTCCTTATTGCACTAGTTTGTGCTGTTCTTTTACATATTGTTTTTGGGGGATCAGCTATATAAATGCTCTATCAATACGGCGAGCATGGATTGGGAGTTTGGAGCAATGCAGACGAGACTGTCGTTTTTACTTATACCGGTTCCCTTCTGCCGTTTATCTCTTGCTCTCCTGTTGCGTAGTTCAATAGACATGACTAGACTTCACGCTGGCACGTGGTGTATGTACACGTGATTGGCTGGATGTTGGATCCGAAAAGAAACAAGTCATGTTGGGTTGGACCAAGAACGACATCTACCGGCCTGCTACCCTACCGCACCTTCCCCCTCCTCGTCGCCTATCCCCCCGTTCACGTGCGTACAGTATCGCCGCCCATTTCGCCGCTAAGCTCACGTGACGTCGGTCCGCCTCGCGTTGCTCCTTTGGCCGTGGTGATGTCGTCGGCGGCTGCGCCATGATGGTGGCCGTTTGCGCCGTTTGCGCTGGCGCCGTGGCGGTACGTGGCCAGTGCGAGGCGGGCGGTCTCGGCGGCCTCGGCGGCCGCGCGGAGCGTCTCCTCGGTCTTGGCCAGGATCTGCTCGAAGGCCAGCTCGGTGGTGGGCGAGGCCGAGACGGCCGCGTCCTTCGCGAGACAGTCGCCTGCCTGTGCTGCTGCCTGCTCCTCGAGCAGGTCCCAGATGTGGGCGTTGAGCCAGAGGCCGGCCAGCTGGTCGCGCCGCATGGAGCGGGCGCCGCTGATCTGGCCACGGCAGGTGGCGGTGCCGCAGAAGCAGGCAAAGGGCTGGGCCATGTCCCACTCGGTGGAAGGATAGAAAAAGGTGAGCTCGTCGCCGGGGCGGAGGCCCTTGGGGCCGACCCAGACGGCCCGGCTGGCCGTATCAAAGATCTGGACGGGCGCCGGTCAAAACGGCAAGCCAAGAAAGAGAGCAGGCGACGAGGAGAGAACGCACCAGAGACGGCTCGCACGAGTGGTTAATGTAGAGCAGGTCGCTGTTGAGGTTGATGTGGCGGTCGCAGGAGACCTGGACGGTGGCATAGGTCGGCGCAGCGGCCGGGGTGACCGGCGGCGAGGACAGGCGGGCAAACAGCGCAAAGGGAGGCAGCTCTGTGCGGGCGATGCTCTTGGTAGAAAAGGCATGGTCGCCGTCGGGGGCGACCAGGACGTCCTGGATGTCCGGGTGGGACGGCTGCTTCCAGTGCGGCTTGAGGGGGGCCATGACGACGGGATGGGACGGAGGCTGGAGATGACGGGCTTGCGAGTCTGCTGTCTACGGACCGGTTCTCTATCTTTGTAAAAGGTCGAGTTTTTATCTAGAGAGAGGCTTCAGGTGAGACGGACAACGGAAAGGGAAGTGAACAGCCTGTTGCTTAAATACGGCGTCTCTGTTTCTGTTCCTCCAGCCTAGTGCCAAGTGTCAACTTCCATGGTTAGCTGACATATCGTCCTCTCTGTCGCCTGCCTCTCGGCTTAGCTCGAAGCTCGCCTGATTCCACTTCTGATTCTCCTGCTGATTCTCGTCCCGTTTGGCATTCCCTGGAAGCCGATTCGTTGCTCCTCTTTTCGGCAGACGGCTGCGTGTTCCTTCCCATGTGCCTATTCTGCTAGTGTGCTGACTTTCCGGCTCCATTTCTGCGAGCTTCATGTGCTAGTCGCATAACCATCCAACATGTCTCCAGGAAAACTTCCTTGCGCCCGCGAGGCCGTGCGAATGGTATAGATAATAGGCCCCCGTTAAACGCGGGGGCTAGGTGGAGCTTAGTGGTGTGTCTAGTGCCTCGCAGCCAGGATGACGTAAAAAGTCACCTGCCCTCCGTGCCTCGGATCGAAATACGAGTACGAGCACTCGTAGGGGAAAGAATGGAAAAATGGAGAAAGTTTGTGGAGTAGCCGCCTGCTTGACATACATAGTAATCTGTACCTGCCTGGCCTCGGCTACAAAGCCTGCCGGATGCAGAACAGAATGTCTTGCTTCTGAGCTACCTGCCCTGTGTATCGTACCTGCAGCCGTTGTCCTCCGCATGTGCTGACTAAGCACACACGAGGGCTGTTCGCGACAGCAGATGTTGTTTGATTTTGGGCTGCCGAAAGAGAAGGACCGAAAGAGGGATATGCGCGACCGTGAAAGAAAGGAGGTGTGGCAACAGATGAAGAATAGCACGTGAGAAGGGCTACAAGGGGTTAACATCACAAAGGCCAACTCTGTGTCCGTCGTCGTTCAAGAGTTAGGGCTAGGCGATGCACAGGGCGACCGATCGTCGGGGCGGCTGCTCCTGAAGAGGCGTGAATCCGGGGTATGAAGGAGCACAGACGCAGAAGGGGCAGCCGCCCAGGCCGTCTCGTGCTCGTGCTCGTACGGCCACTGACAAAGGGCAGAGCTCTGGTGACGGTGCTGACAGAGGAGGGCAACGGGGCCGGTCAAAGAGTCAGTCTAAATACCCATCCCGTCAGGGTCGACGATACGATAGAGAGGCCCTGCTCGATCTTCAGGCATGTGATGGGTGGGGGGGGGGGGGCATGTGTCAATGCAAAGAGGGTACGGAGTACTCCGTATGTGCGCGTACTCCGTATCTCACGAGTATTTGTAGCGGGTGGACACTCGGGCAGACAGGCAACAGGCTCTCGTTCTTCCGCTCAGCAGCAGCAGCTGTCCGACGCTCGGCGACGCTCCGCCTCTTCCGCTGACTGCTCGCACGCCTGCTGACTCTGCACATTCTCCCACGTTGGGTACCCGGTCCGTGCCGATTGCTCGTCCTCGTCAGGAGCGGAGAAGGAAAAGCACAGGGCAGGTCGAGCAGAAACTGCTGCAGTACGACGTCACGCAGCGCCGGCGGCAGATGAAGAGGCCGCCCTGTAGCAACGCCTCCTCCTGTTATCTCGTCCGTCCTCTTTCCGTCCTTTCCGTTCTTTCCGCCATGGCCTCTGCATCTGCAGCCTCTCAGCGCTGTTATCAATGTCGCATTCCTGCAAGAGGCCGAAAGATTGCCAGCTGGCTGGCAGGATAACGAACTGCATACCAGACTACGAGTGCAGCTGTCGGGAGACTAACCTGTGATGGCCCAGCCGTCCGTCTCCATGCCTGTAGCAAACGAGTAGCAGTACGTATTCCGCACCAGGGAGGGAGCTTCCGTTTCCTCGGCTATGTGACGCGTCCCGTCCTCTTTCCTCTTGCGTCTGCTCGCATCAAAACGTGTCTGTCTGTCAGCCTCTGGCGCCCTCGTGAGCCGTCGCTTGCAGGCTTTTCAGACCGGTCACACACCCTCTGGACTGCGTCTGGTCGGCAAGCGGGGGGAGGGGATGCTGGCAGGCGTAGTCGTACATTGTAGATACGCGGTGTGCTCGTATGTGCTCGTACTCGTACAGTCACCCTGTGGTTGTGGGGGAACTCGGTACGCAGACGAAGAGCTGGCAAGATGCAACAGGCCATGTACGCGGTAGGAGTTGCATTCATGCCGGTAGTCCCTTGAAGCCACCCGTTTGTCTCACTCAGCACCAAGTTGCCTGTTTGCCAGGAGGCAGAGGCCACTGCCACGTGCACCATCGTGGCACTGACGCCCATCGGGAGCTGGGGGTGGTCTCGCTATGTCCCATGACGTCCACGTTGCATTAGCAGCCACCCCTGTCAGGCCATCTCTATCACAGGGATAAGCGGGCCGGTCGACGGCCCAAACAGCCAGCATTGGCTCCCGTCATTTATGCACCGTGTTAGGGAAAGGCGTGATGAGCTGTCATTCCGTTCGTTTTCGCCCCTCTTGCAAAACCCATTTGGGGAACTCAATGTACTCGTACATATCCCCATCTCCTCTCATTTACAACCCATTGACGCGAGCGGCTAGGCGTGGGGGGAGGCTTGCAACTGAAGGCGGACTCCCGATGCCTGCTTGAAGCAAAGGGTATCTACGGAGCACGCCTGAGAGCCGATGTAATATATGGAGTCGCTCCCACTCTCGTCCGCCCTCTTTCATCCTGTCCTTCTCTGGTCTCCCCAAGCTAGCATCGCCCGCTTCTGTCCAGGATCAAAACGACCCATAACTCTGAACTCTTTCTGTTTCTCCATCAAGTCGCCTAAACGACCTTTACCCTCCAAGACTCACGGAGTGATACCTTCTCCTTGCTCCTTTCACCATGCGTTCCGGCCCTCTTGCCATGGCGACGATGGCTTTTTTTGATTTGGAAGAGCCCCAGCCGAAGCCTGACCCGCCCATTCCCAACCCGCCTAAGCCGGATACCACAACTTCTTAAGCCAGTCGGCCAGAGAGGTGTCGGCAGCGGTACTTCGCTTCGAAATATGAATGGCTTTTTGCCACACGATGATTTTGCAACTGGGAGACATGGGAAGGCTAATCGACACGACGAGTCTGGTGGATGTACGATAGCGGATATGTTGACGGGATGGGATACACAACGAGTTTCCAGCGATCAACAGATAGGTCTGGGCGCTCTTTGTGCGCCAGGATCTGGTAGTCGTATTGTGCTGCATTTGTCGGTGGTTGCCTTTGACGTCTTCTTTTTGTTCGTCGATTCTATTTTGCGCATACGAGGTAGTAAATTAATGCACGTTGTTTCCAAAGCACATATCAGCCAATGTGCACAAGTAAAAGCGCGGGAGATCAATCTCAATAACGCCTATTATGCTGGCTGTCGAATGTGCATAAAAGGAGGACATGGAACAAATATAGATAAGATATGGCGTAAATGCACAAACGAAGCAGCAAGTTACAAGTACAGAAGACGCCAGAACGCTCCTTCCCCAGACCTCAGTACAACACCATGTTATACCTGAGCAGTGTTCTTCCAAAATCTTCCGTCTGTCATTTCGTATCTCTCTCAGCTTTCCGACTCCATTTCCACAGCCATCGCGCCTGATTTCAGTCCTCACCAAAGCCGGCGGTACGCACCCATTCCATCACCTCAAAGGCCAGGCGCCTGCTTGATTTGTCGTCAACTAGCTTCTTGTTGACGCTGTCCTGGCTCCCGCCATCCCTTTTTGGTGGCACATGGAAAACCATGACGCCCTCCTGCGCGTGAAGGCTGACCACATTGTCCATCGGCTTCGATGCCGGCTTGGAATCGGCATATACCACAAGGTCGGGACCGGCCGTGCCTCGCCACAGCGTTGCCATCCATTCCCAATGGCCGACGGGTGGAAAGCCATCCTCGATGGGCACAGAGGTGGCATATTGGTCCGAGATGGAAAGGCTGTAGCCGCCGGTGATGAGGGCTACCGGTAGTCCGGCCGCTGTTGCTGACAGCAGCTGAGCTTTCTGCGGATGGGGAGAGCGGTCGGGCGACGGTGTAGCAGTCGCCGAAGTCGACGATGCAGGTGACGGTGGCGCTGGGGGACTTATTGTCCTGTCTACCAACGCGGAGACAACGGCACTTGTGCCCTTCTTTACCTCGGGCTGCGGGGTGGCACTTGAGCAACTCGACGGGGTCGGCGCCAAGGCAGGCCTTGCTCTGGTTTTGACGTGCCGGACAATCTCCCGCGACTTATTGTGCCAGGACACGATAAACTGGTGGTAGGATGACAGGGCCTCGGAACCGCTGATCTGGTCGTCTTCGTTCCCGTCGGCAAAGTCGCCTGCTCTGGTACTGGACCTGTCCAGCTCCCTGTCCAGCTCCCTGTCTGCCAGCGTGGACCACACGCCGACAACACATTCGCCGCTTTGCACCAAGGCCTTCTCGACAATGCAGCCGACCTCTGCAATCAGGGCCGAATTGCGGCCTTCGATGGCAATGATTGGCCCTCGTCTCGACAACCCCGCCAGAGGAGGGCTGGTGCGTCGCAGAACCTCCAGTTTGTTCCGATAGGGCACGCTCATCACCATGGCCCGGACACCACTCGCCTGGTTATCCCTGTCTGTATTCCCGTCTTTTGCCATAGCCATTGGCGAAATGGCAAACGAGCGCAGATCTTGTAAGCCGTCACTCCCAGCACTGTTACAAACGCTGTCTGACGCCATCTTGACGTCGGCCGGATGGCTTCTGGTGAGAGCGGTTTTGCTTTCGTTGCCGCCGTCACCACTGCTCGAATCGGACCTGAGTGGTGACTGCGACTTTGGCAGCATATGTGTTTGCAGCGGGGGGAGCTTCAGGGAGTCCTCTGCAATGCCAGACTGGGTCTGCTGCAGCCTACCAGCAACACCGTTAGCATCCGGCGGCGGCTCAATCGCAGGAGCAGACCGCGTTGTGGCTGCCGCCATTGACAATCCTCCCATGGATGTGGTTTGTGGTTGGTGCAGTTTGTCGGCGCTTTCTGCCAGACGATAGTAGCCATATGAGGTGCCGGGTGGTGGGAGACGAGCCAACTGCGGTGCATACTCCCGTCCAGATGCCACTTCTCCAGGCCGCCTTACGGCAGACACGGAAAACTTGTTGTCGACAGGTGTGCGCTGGATCTGAGGTGTCGGATGGTGGACCAACGCAGACGGATATGATGCCACGGACGACGAAGTCATATACTGGTGAGGTAGCCGGCCTCCAACTTGTGCCGCCTCTGACGTGGGAATATCACCTCTTGCATCGAACCCACCGGTGTGGCTTCTTGTGGCGACACTGGACGGTGGCGGTGGCAGCAGATCCATCCAAGTTTGCGGGGGCCGGTGATACGAGGACAGGCCTGCAGACGTCGGTGTCATCGGAGGCGGGGGGCCGGTGTAATGCTGATGAGGTGCCGGACGGTACGAGACGAAACCGCTGTCCCCAGCCGGATGTGCAGACGAAGCCGCCGGCATTTCATAACGTCTCCGTTTGTGATCAGGAGGCATGTCGTCAATGTAGCCAGCAGCTGCACCGGCACCAGAACCAACACCAGAACCAACACCAGCACCGGAACCGGGGTTGACACCAAAACGGCCTTGCTGTGGCAGCGGCCGACGACCTGTCTCTCGCTGGTAATTTCTGTCAAACATGGACGAATACTGCGACGGTCCAGGGCTGGAGAGCCCGTGGCGGTAGTTGCGCTCGGCCTCATAGCCCGCAGACATTGTGTGAATGCCACTTGCTGTGCTGTTGCTCTTGCCTTCACTCGTGCTGAACATGGTAAAGGCCGTCGTCGGTGTGCCTTGCGTCTTTGCTGATCCCAGCGCATACCGCGATGAGGAAGGCGTGCGAGGCGTGGCAATGTACCGTCCTCCACACTTGGGACAGCGGTTGGGGTCGGGCTCGCCGTTTGCAGCGTTGTTTCCACCTGCTCCATCACTCCCATAGGTGCCCGCCATGCTAGGTCGGCCACTTGCAGGGGCGCCTTTGCCAACACGCCTCGGCTGATAGCGGTAGTCTGGGTACTGGATGCGATGCCGTGCTTTCTCTTTGTCGGCAAGGCTTTTCCACTCGTCCTTGACGTCTTTCGGCTGCTTCTGCCACATTTTGCCGATGATCTTGGATATGTCTGGGTTTGTGAGGCCCGGGTTCTCTGCCACGACATGTGCCTGGTAATGCTGCCGAAACAGGATGAATGCTGGGGGGTTTCACTCGTCTTCAGCACGAAGTCCAAGGAAATACGAAGAGCTCGGGATGCTTACCATTTCGGGGTCGAGGGATCTTGGGAGCCGGCGTGCAGAGGCAGATAAAATCGCCATTCAACATGCTTGGCGGGTCGAGAATTTCCAGCGCCGAGATGCCCCTGCGAGCGTCTCCATCGGCCATGTTTTCGGATTCGTCTTCGTCAGACTCACTCATGTCGCTGCGCCCACTTTCCACATCCAAGAGATGAGGTGGCGTTGACCTCTTTCTTTTCAGATGAGGCGAATTGTCCTGTTCATGCGTGCCCCTGCTTTCACTTCTGACGTATTTATCACCACCTTTCGGGAGAGGTGGTGGATACATGGCAGATGCCGAGCGGAAACTAGGTGACGGCACTGGAGAATAGCTGGCAGTGGTCGGTGGAAGACGAGGGCAACGAGATGTTGCTACCGTGATTGATAGATGATCCTCGTCACCTGAATCCCTGCCGTCGCCGGTTGTGCTTCCACTGCCTCTATCTGCGCAGTGACGCGGAGGAGGAAGGCATCGGGGGCCGTCCCTCCCAAGTGCACTTCTGCTGCCATCCTTCATAGACGACATGGCCATGTATGAGGATGTGAGGTCAAGAACTGGTGCAAGACGGAAGCGATAGAAAAAGAGAACGATGGCGTATTGTAGCGGCAGGGGGGGGGGTAGAAACCAATAGGTGCAGGCAACCAACGAACAGAGGTGGAGCTGGAAGAGAAAGAAGAGAACAGAGAAGAAAGGAAATGGCAGGGTAGGAAAGATAAAAGAGAAAACGACAGCCAGATATAGAAGGGGAAGTTAAATAGTGACGCAACAAAAGGGCTTTTCAAATAAAATGCGAGAAAGAGGCGAAGAGGCAGAGAGGAACAGAGAGAAAGGACCGAGAGGGAGAAACAGAGGCAGGTCCCACAACGGAACCAGAGAGAAAGGGCGTTTGGGTCGGCCTGGAAAGCGTTTGGTCCGCGAAGGGGAGCCGTGAAATAAAAAGAGCGTCAGTTCTGTGCGAGAGATGACATGTAAGGAAGTTGGAGGACGGCTCGTAGCCAGAACGAAGCTGAATCCGTCGTGAGGAGGAGGGCGTCCAGGGTAGAAAACAAGGCTTGATATATGGATATGAGGGAAGTGACAGCACAAACTAAATTCGGTCGGCCTGGTTGGACAGAGCCGTTTCGGTGGGCTGGCTTCTCAGGATTGTGGTTATGACAGGTGGAATAATAAAAAGGACAAGATGAAACTGAGAGAATGAGGCGGAATCGACGCTATGAGAGATCGTATTACTTGGACTGAGGTTTGACAGAGAAGCAGAAAGGCAGGGAAGCTATGCAGTGGAATGGAATGCCGCCAAGTGTAAATAACGAGGAGAGCAGTTGGAAGCTAGATCTTTGAGGTATTGTTCCTTTGTGGGATATCCTGGGACGAAAGTCGAAGAGTGTTTGCATTCTACGTTTTTCTTTGCAAGGGGAGAGAGAGCCTGTGTTGGTATGGCTGCGTTTGTAGCCAAGCCCGCCTCTTTGGCTCTATGCAGCCCCCAACCTGTCACATAGAACGATAGGCCGAAAGGTCTCCTTGCTGTTGTTCCCAGAAAATGGCTATATCTTGTCCGGGCCTCACTTCCCCTTCCGGAGACCAGTCATAACAACGTGTCAAAGTCCGTCAAAATCGATCTCAACAGTTGCTGGGGACATTAGCCAGGCAGGAAAAAATAGACGAAAGGGAGGGCGGCCTAACCTCCCACCATCTTTCCCTTTGGCAGTTTATTGGTGCAGCGGCCAGCCCCTGATAAGCCAGAAAAAAAGAAAGGAAAAAAGTCAGATGTGCAGAAGGAGAGGTGAGACGAAAAAGGAAGAAAGCAGCAGTATATCCTACACGGCCCGACGTCTGGCAGAGTCTGGACGTGCGGTGAGCCGTCCAGGTGGATGCAACGATGCTGTTGGGAAGGCGACTGACAAGAAACGGTCTCTGGCCGCCGAAGTCGTTTTGGGGCATGACTTTGCGACCGGGCTTACTGCGACTCGTGCTGGCCTCTTCTTCCATGTCTCGGGAAGGAAACCATGGCGTGTCTGTCCTAGTGGCTGTCCCTGTTCCTTTGACCTGTTTTTGCTGCCAGCTTGCACAGTCTATTTCGGTGGCAAGCCTTTGCCCCTGGGGCTCGCCACCGTCCATCGCGATGAGGATCCAGGAGGGTGGCATGCTGTTGTTTGCCGTCGTGGCGTGTGCTCCTTGTCAAACAGTAAATGTCAACTTGCCGTTTCCGTCAAGACGAGGGGACTCTGACGCAAGCCAAGCAAATAGAGACCATAACACACAGCAGAGTCCTGGTCCTGCGGTCTTTCTTCCGCGCACACACTCTCTCTCCCAACGACCTCGGTGTCAGGGTCGCAGCTGCTCCTCTGCTATTTGCGGCAAACAATGGCCGTGTATCGGGCGTGATGGCACGATCCCACGCAAAGTCCTCCCTTGCTTGTCTTAATTTCTGACCTGGCCTGTTGTTCTGGCGATGCACGGCAAGGCTGGGCCTGGTGATTGGACCGTACGCGAACAACAAGACGGGCCAAGGTGCCGGAAAACGTTAGGCCCTTGGGCTCATCATGCATCCTGCGCCAACGGCAATAAAGACAATGTATGTTGGCCGGCGTGCTGTTGCCTCTGTGCTCCGATGGCCGACAAGCTTCTGTCGGCGCCATCGCTCAGGCCCATCCCTTGTTTATTTCCGCCATTCCCGCCATCTCTCGACGCTTTGTCTTCGTCTTCACGAGCATAGCATCGGGCGCCCTTTCTGGCTATCTGGAAGTATCTACGGCGCACTATTGTGTCACGTGACCTAGCCGAGCAACCAACGCGCCCCAGCGTAACGCGAACGGGTGCCAACGAGCGGCCACGCAGCCGACTACATGGGGTGGATACACGTAGAGCGCCGGACGGCGAATCGGGGAGGAGACCGACACCAAGACGGAAGAAGCTTGGGTCATCTGATTGCTCTGCAAGGACGACCAGGGGAAGCAACTGTCTCGCATGCATTCCAATTCAAGGGACCCCTCCTGGCAAACAGAATGCCCAAGCAAGAGGAGGATCCGAGATAGACGGAGGATATCGGCAGCAAACGTCGAAAAGAAGCCGGAAGCCGAGCAATACATCGAGCCGCAGTCAGACACATCATGGCGCAAGAATAGGCAGCCAACGGGCAAACGAGGTGGCAGTCTGATGTCGGGATGCACAGACCCCCCTTTTCATTCCAGTCCACGTCTACCTGCTGCCAGTCCCAGTCTGGGGCTCCTGTCTCGTCTGTCATTTATCTCTTGCTTCCGTGCTCTGAATGCTGAAGCCAAACCCACTTTTCAATCCAGGAGAGAAAGACAAATGCAGCCATTAAGCAGAGAAGAGCAAAGAAAATCAAAACCAATAAGCTGTCCCCACCAGAATCTCCGTGTGGCCCTCTGTAGTGTATCCGAGATCTGACAAGTCTGGTGCGTCTCCCATCCTCCTCCTTGCCCTCCCTGCCTGCTTTTCTAGGCCGCCTTTCCTCTTTGTCGTTCGTCTCGGCCAAGCCTTCAGCTGGACCACCGATGGCCGTCTCCAGCCAGGGACGAGAGACAAAGCTGGAAATGAGCTGGTTCGTCAATTTGTGGGGCTGCCGGCCATATCGATGCCTGTACTCCGTGACTTGTCGCTCTGCTCTACGGCAGGAAATCCTTGCCGCTTTCGCTGGCCAGGAGCGCCGCACTTCGCCGTGCGTCTAGGAAGAGCTCCTCGCACTCGGCCACGTCCTTGATGTCGATTTCCTTGCGTCCGGCAACGCGGGCCAGGATGCTGTGGTTGTTAGGGGGAAAAGAAAACAAAATAAACAAGACAAGAGAAGCACACACCTGGCTGGGGCCAGCAGCTGCAGGCAGTACCGCAGGCTGATACGCACGCCATGCTCGGCAATGCGGTCGATGGCGGCCTCGCTGACGGCGACGCCCTCGGTGGTGGCGCGGATGCGCACGATGCGCTTGATCTCGTCGCCGTCGTAGGCGTGGGTGGGGATGATGAGCATGCGGGCGAGAAAGTCGGGCGGGACGCCGTGGGCAGCGACCAGGTCGTCGGTGCCGCGGATGGTGGTGATGCCGCGGTTCGAGGCCAGCACGACAATGGGCGAGATGGACGACTCGAGGGCGCGGTTGAGGTAGGTGAAGCACTCGACGTCGAGCATGTGGGCCTCGTCGATGAAGAGCACGCCGGGCACCAGCTCGGCCACGCCCTGGTCAATGTACTTGCTGACGACCTTGTTGATCTCGGCCCGCAGCTTGTCGGTGATCTCGGTCATCTTGGGCTTCATCAGCTGGCCCATCATGGACATGATGTCCTGGCCGCCCTGCGGCCGCGCGTTGGCCACGTCGAGGTCGTGCAGCGTCACGTCCTGCACAATCTCCTTCTTCTTGTGCACCTCGCCCTTGGGAATGGGCACGTACTCCTCGGCCTCGAGGTCGAACTCGGTCGCGTAGGCGTCCGACCGGCCAACCCGCTTGCACGCGCCCGTGTTGGCCTCAATGTAGATCACGTCGCCCACCGTCACGCGCTCCTTCTGGATCGCCTCGTAGATGCTGGGGTCCAGCCGCAGTTTCTTCTGGCCCTTGGCGCTCTTCAGCCCGATCAGCAGCGTGCTGATCGTCTTGCCGTAGCCGCCCAGCGGATTCTCCGCCTCTTCCGGCGTCAGCTCCGTCACCTCGCCCTCGTACACCTCCTTGGTCTCCCGCACCTTGAGCCCGATCGCCCGCCGGAAGTTCTCCATCAGCATCTCCGTCTTCTTCACCTCGGTCGAGTAGATCTCGCTGCCCACAATCGGGCAGAACGGGATCTTGGTGCCCAGCTCCTGGCTGATCGCCAGTGCCAGGGCCGTCTTGCCCGTGCCCGGTCCGCCCGCCAGCAGCACGCCGCGCCCGGCCATCTTGTGTGCCCGGATCAGGTCGACCACAACGCCGGCAGCCTGCGAGCCTTGTCAGCAACTGGATCGAAACCTACAGACGCAAACGCCGGCCAGCCCGCCTCCCGCTTCTCACCTCTCGCGCCGTCGCCTGGCCCACAAAGCCAGACGCCTGCCGCTCGGCCGTTCCATCCGGCTTGAGACCGAGGCCCTTGATGTGTGTGTGTGTCGACGTGCGATGGTCTCGGTTACTGCTCTTCACCTCGCTGATCTGCACCATTTTGGCGGTTGGCTCCTCGCTTCGCAGCTCAATCTGTGCGACTGCAAGAGTTCATCGACTGTCGCGTTGCAGCTTGTGGTACGTTGTCGTTTGGGATCGGGTTCGATGCAGGATGGAGCACGTTGTCAAGCACGTCTGAATGGCAAACAGGCCGTTTTTAGAAGGGAGATAAACGACGGCGCGCCATTCGATTTTTTGGCGACCGCGCTCCTTATCGATAACACATAGCTCTGAACGGCCGCTGTCACGTGAAACTATATACGAGTACGAGTCCGGCCTTTTACCCAATCCGTTCCACTGCGTTCTTCCATATCTGTCAAGATGCAAGGCCGTTTCGTTCAATTGCTACCACGCTAAAATGATTCTATATCTTTATCATGTTGCTCTAGATCCCGCGTGGGAGACAAGTCCTGTACGATCGTCCTCCTCGTCTTCGCTATCGATGGCCGCCAGCATCGGAATGCTCTCTGCAGTCGGGTTGGCCACCAAGGCACTCCGCGTGATGTCGATCTCGGGCGCCCTCGCGTTCATGTAGCCAATCTCGACGTCGTTTGCAGCCCCGGGCCGTACGTCGGGAGCCGGTCTTCTGGAAAGGGCAACCCACAGGGCGCTTCCAATGATAAGCCCACAGCCTCCGAGGCTGATGATGCCCATCTGGTTGCCAAACACAAAGCGGTCGAAGCCGGCAGCAAAGAGCATGTTTGTGTAGATCATGGCGCTGGCGCGGTTGGACCGCTCTAAGCCCAGTCCCTTGGTGATGCAGAGCTGCGTGAGGAAGCCGCAGACACAGGTGACGAACAGCAAGGCCCATTGGCGCAGCGAGTTGGGCATGCCAAAGTGCAGTTCCGGCTGTCCAAAGCCCATGATCGGGGCCAGGACCAGCACAGCCGTCGACACAAGCGTGCCGGCCGTCGAGAAGTAGTTGACGGAGATGAGCGGATGGGCCCGCGTGCCAATGGCACGGATGGCCGTAAAGGCGCACGAGCTGCCGGTGACGCCGAAGAGCGCGACGCCGACGGCGATCAGGCGCTGCACGGTCGAGATGTTGCTGCCAAACGGCACGTGGTCTTCGATGCCGGTCGTCATATTGGTGGCTGCAGGGCCGAGCATGGTAACAGCCGTCGATGCCGCTCCGGTCGCGTTGGCCAGCAGGGCTGCGATGGGGCCCGTCTCCGGCGCGGACGAGGGAAAGAGAGAGACCGGACGCGCAATCAGGATGACGCCCAGGAGAGCAATGCCAGACCCGATCTGTTCTTTGCGCGTAAAGGGATCGTGCAGCAGGAGATGGCAGAAGTAGCCGGACATGCTGGGCACCAGAAAGGTGATGACGGTCGCCTCGGCCAGCGGCAGGTACATCATGGAGTACCACATGGAGAAGATGCCGCAGAAGCCGGCGAGGCCACGCACCACCAGGTGCCAGCGCACGCTCGGCGGGCCCAGCGGGAAGTGGGGTACGCCGGTGCGGTACATGTAGATGCTGCAGACGACAGTGGTGACGCTCATCCGGGCAAAGAGCAGCTGCAGGGGGTGCATGGGGTGATGGTCGTCCAGCTCGAGCAGGCGCGCGCACAGGTTCATCAGAGCTCCGAACAGCTGGGCGAGAAAGACATAAACGACGGCTCGATGGTCCAGCCACAGCCGCTGGAATCGTCCGGTTGGTGCTGCTGGGGATTGTGACCGCATCGGGGCCTCCGGACCCGGTGAGAGGGCCCGGAAAGGCTGGGTGGTCATCGGGCCATAGGCATCGGAAAGGGAGCCGATGGAAATTCGGTGGAACATATCGGGCGGCTCCAGACGTGAGGAAGCAGTCTTCCGGCCGAGCTTGGAAATATCGCCATCAAGGATCGCATTGCTGCCTGTGAGAGCCGTAGGAACGGCGGGCGACCGGCTCCTCGTCGGTGTGTGTTGTGGTGTCGTCTGGTCAGAGATGGGGCCGATCTCGTTGATTTCGTTTTCGAGCCTTATCTTGGCGCTGGGCGTCTGGGGGACCGGGAGATACGGCGACATGGTGGCTGGTCAATTCGGTAAGGAGTGATTATGCTGGTCACTAACTCTATCTCGATCTGTCTCTTTGATCACCTATTCTCTATATCTTCCGCTCGATCAAACAGTTTGGTTTTGTGACTGCATTCTTTGGTGACCCACAATATCACAAGCCTTGAATCGAAGCAGATGGCCAAGGCAATGCGATTGCGTATTCGAGGCTGATGTAATGATGTACTCGCTCGTCTATATGAAGGAAATATATCTTCTATTCAGAGGATAAGGGCAGCGCAAAATGTGCAAATGGGAGGCAAAACCCAACAAGTGAGTAAGAGGGAAGATAACCAGGACGCATTGAATTTTGAAAACCCAGCATCACGTCCATTTAGTACCGCAACTCCACAAATTAGGCCAGCCAACATGGTGATGGCAGCACCCGAGAGAGAGTCGAGAGGGAGGGGTCGTCGCAGACGGCAAAGCCGGAGTAGCCTTTCTTGCCTGTTCCCTCATTAGCTAATGACATATCGGCGATTTTCTCGCCGCTCAATCGAGTTGGCAACTGCAGCCAAGCCCCAAGCCACGGCCGGCGTCGCCTTTCGCTGTACCCGATATCGCTGATAAGCCGTTTTAGTGGGCGCGTGATTGCATTAAAAATGACGGACCCTTCTACGTGACGACGTTGTATGCACAAACAATGACGTCTGATGGACATTTCTGGGTGGGCTTGAAATGTGAGATCTAAAATGTCATCACCATGCTGTCAACTTTGTCAAAAACAATTGAACACGTAAAACCTTAATACCCTATGTCCTTGCCCAGAAACCATGACGCCGCGCTGCCAATCCGACTTCCCAATGCATCTCATCATCGTCTGCTCATCTCAGCTCGGCATCGATGTCGTCGTCCAGATCGGCCAAGTCGTCGCCGTCGTCGGCGCCCACGGCCGAAGCTGGTGCCACGCTGCTCCGGCCGTCGGCAGCATCGCCACCGCCCGCAGCAGCAGAAGCAGGGACAGAAGCAGAAGCAGAAGCAGAAGCAGAAGCAGACGCAGCAGTTGTCCCGCTGGCCGGATCGGCATCCGCTGTCCCGTCTCCAAACAGGCCGCCGTCGCCTCCCTTTCCTGCAGCCGCCAGCGCCGCCAGCTTGGCCTTTTTCTTCTTCTTGGACTCGCCCGTCTTGTTGTACTTGCGCTTCTGCGGCACGGCCACCGTGCTGCCCTGGCCGTCCGCATTGTTGTCGCCGTCGGCCGCGCCTCGGGCGCCCGCTTCGCGCGTCGCGTCCTCCCCGACGCCGCCCAGCTTGGCCAGCTCGTTGACGTCTGCCTTGCCCAGGTTGCCCTCGCCGATGCCCGGCATCTTGCGCGCGTCCTTGACCTCCTTACTCATCTCAAACATCTCGCGCACCTTGCCGAGAAAGAGCGGGTTGCGCCGGAGCGCAAACTCAAAGTCCTCGTACTTGATCTTCTGCCGGCCCGCATAGTGGGCAACGCGGGCGGCCTCAAACGACAGGCCCTGGATGAAGTCGGTGGCGATCTCGTCGAGCAGCCGCATCGTGTCGGGCAGCGGTTCGCGGGTGTCGCCGCAGCCGTACAGGAGCTGGCGCACTGCAGAGACACGTCAGCGACAGGTCGCGCCCACTCCAGGAGCAGGCCGGAAACGCACGCTCGCCGTAGCCAAAGTTCATCTTGCCGACATTTTTGCCGGCGCGCGCGCGAGGCTCCATCTCGCTCTGTGTGGCTGTCCGGCCGCACGATTGCCAGGCCTGTAGTCCGTACTTGTGAGAGACCAGCGAGCGAAAACACAAGGCCAAGTTAGCGCGCACGTCGAGTTTGTCTGGGAGGAAGCTGTCCGCTGTCTGCTGTCTGCTGTCTGCTGTCTCCGTGAGCTTCCCCACGATTGCCTGCGCTAAAAATTGCAGCGAACAGGGAGCCTTGGGCGGAAGCTAGTTGTTCCGGCCCGGTGAGAACTCGTGAACCTTGCTGGCCATTGCCTCGCCAGCAGGAAGCGGCAAATTGCCACGGAGTGAGTCACTTGCATATTACGCTGTTGTCGAAAGAAATACGAACAGAGTGAGATCCGGCGAGACCAAAGCATCGACAAGCAACAAGTCGTCTGGCTGTAGTTATAGCGGCCTTGAAGTTATAGACTAGGATCGTCTGGCCAATCACGTGTGCTTTTTTGCACGCGAAGCAGAACCGAAAACGTGTTACGAAACAGAAGCGTCACGAAACTCAACCAGAACCCGTTCACGATTCAGCTCGCGCCGCCTTCTTCTCCCTTGCCAATCGCCACCATGGTATGTTCCTCTCCTTCTTCCCTCGTGATAAGTGCAGTTTGTGGCAGCTCCCAGCTAACTCCCGCAGTCGGCCCTGTTCAATTTCCAGTCTCTCCTCCTTGTCCTCCTCCTCCTGATCTGCACCAGCACATACGTCCACCAGATGTTCCCTGCGCTGCTGGACAACCGCAAACAAGGGTAGGTGACCTCCGCCCAGCCTACGCTTCGACGTCATGCTGACAATTCGACAGTCCGATGGGCGTCTTCTGGAAGGGCGCGCGGATAGGAGAACGGCTCAGCCCCTACATCAGTCTCTGCTGCGTGCTGATGGCGGTACGTCGCCCCTATTCCGCTCTACATGGCGGTATCGCAACCTGCATGCGCCCATATGCGCATGCGTATATTGCAAAGCTATGGACGAATTGCTAACCGGCTTCTGGGCAGATCTCCGTGTTTATCGGTAACTAAATAGGCTCGCCAGCTTGACGGCCACGATCACGATCACGACAGGCCGCACTGCGAGCCACCCATCCTAATTCATATTATTCTCCTTTACTTCACATCATTTCGGGACAATGGCGAATGAGGCGTTCGGCCACGACGACAGCGGCCATCTTTATAATTGCTTTTGGAGGGTGTGCGATCCAGACGAGTTTCTGATACCATGTACCTTATACAAAAGACAGCAATGATATTTGAATACGGATTACAGAGTACCGGGACGCGAAAAGGGCGGCTCGACGAACCTTGGATGATTATGCACTGCAAGGGGCTGCTGTCGACCAGCTTTAGTCACGCCATAATAGAATTGCATACGGACACATCGTATTGAGAGACAATAGAGTGCGTCGACGACAGTCCGGGGAAGGGCAAGGGCCGTGAAAGAGTGAAAGACATAAGCACAGCTGGTCGGAGAGGCTGCAACATGTCGAGGCCCAGCGCACGCCCACACTCCCTCACAGCAATGCGTTTCATTTCGGTTATTACGTCCTGTGCACGTCTCGGGACGTTGAGGCAAGGAGACCTTGAAGATTCGATACGCATTTCTTATCGGGATTAAAATTACGGAATCCAACCTAGCCATTCGTTCTCCCTGTCTTTCCGCTCTTCTGGGTATGACATTATCGTAAGTTTCCGTCTAGCTGTCTCAGGTGACCGAATAATGCTCTTATCATCTGATGTGTAAATTTCGGTCGTATTCGAGTCTTGTTGTACGGAGTATGTGCTCGGGCTCCGGCCTAGGCTGCCGCTGATCACCATGTTTACTCCCAAAATACAAGACGAGCAAGGGAGGAGAGCCATGGCGCGAGGGGAATGTCTGGTCAATTTGGCACGTTCCCGGACTAACGCAGACGAAGTCATAGCTACGCTGCTAGCTGCAGAAGCATTGTACGCATGCTGCACTGGCATAAACTAATAACGAAAGTGGCGTAGGAGCACAAGACAATAGCAGAACGCCTTTGCCGAGACAGCATTGCGTCTCTCTCGATTACGTGTACCCGTATCTTACGTCGGGATGCAGACGGTCGGCCGTTTGCAGGTAGGCCTGCGGGTCGGCGTGGGAGACGTGCATCATTCCACGACTTCTTCCCACCCCTCGAGTTCGGATACAGGAATCAGGTTTGATAACAGAAGGGGTCGGAAGGAGGGGGCGTGTCTTGTTGTGTCGTGGGTGCGTCTGGCTCGTGGTTCGTATATCTTAAGATACTTATCTGATAAACCAGACAAAGAAGAAACCGGATAAATGGAGATGTGCCGATTCGAAAACAGGGCAGGACAAAACAACAGATGAAAGAAGAGGCCATGGCCCAGGCCTTACATGTCCGAAATGAAAGACGGGAACCCCATGTTCTGGCAATTTACTATGTTGTCCAAGTGACTGGCGCCGAATTAGGCCCAAGAGAGGGTCTCCTGTCCGGCTAGTCTGGACACATCGGCCGCCGGAGACGGCAAGTCGCACTGGACCCAGCCGAGAGAACAATGGGATGGCGAGGTGAAGAGCCGCTATATCGCTGATCACCGCTGCCGACAGGGCTAGAGAGAGCTAAAGGGACTTTTGGGGCAGAGCTTTTTCGTCTTCCGTGATGCACCAGGGACGTGAGGATATCCGGTACCTTGGCTTTCAGTCTTCGGCGCGAAAAGTGGCTGGGAAGCGGCGGCCAACATCCGACTGCTGACAAGGGACAGGCAAAGCGGCCAATGCCTCACTGCCGATGACATTGCTGCCGATGCCGTCGTCGTGACGCACGGAGAGGGTAGGAGAGCATGCGGAGTCGGCCCACGTCTGAAACAGCAGGATGCACCCGACGACGGCCGTCGGAAAAGAAACGAGCAGGAGATCCTCGCATGGGTGCGAGCAGCAAGGCATGAAGAGAGAGACAGCGAGAGATGTCTCAGCATCCACGTCGTAGGCTTGATGGCACCGCCCGGATAGAGAGAGGGCCCTTTGCCCACAAATCGGCGTGCCAGTCTCAGTTCTTGCTCGTGAAACCCGACACGTACGGTCTGTGATGCAAGAGGCATCCGGGACGGACCTGCCATCCTACAAAGTACTGTATACCAATGTCCGCTATGCTCTGCCTATGGGCCATATTTCATTTCTTAACTGGTCGGCAGCTGCAATGGGGCCATGCAAGGCAAGGCTTCGTGGCAGCCAGAGAACTCCTCCTAGTAGCTCGCACACACCGCTCCTGCTGGTACTGGCCTTTGCGAAAGCGAAGCGAGTATATATCGCATGCAGGATATTGCAGTGGTTGGGCGTAGGACATCGGGGACGATCCTTGACAGAGTTGACAGCTGTATTTAAATGGACCATACGGTGAGCAGAAAAAAACGAGGCGCGACATTGAGCCAGGCAACGATAAAATGGACCGCGCTACTTTGCTCTGGGAGTCTCATGATGCATCGTCGTGTTGTAGCAGCCGGCCTTGGGCTTGTGTGAAGCTATCTTACGTCGGCAGACAGATGCCGAGAAACAAACCCTAAAAATACAGCAAGTGGTTGATTGGACGAAAAGTGGCTTGCTCCGTACAGGATATTCCACGTTCACAAGAGACGACCCGAAATGACAGTTAGCCATTTTTATTTTCGATCCCAGCGTTACTTTCCCTATTTGTCCGTTTGGGGGTTGTGGATATCTGCCAGCTCAATATGCCATGTAAACAGCAACAGCAGCCGGTCGAATACCACGACAATACGGCCCAACAACAGGTGCTTACATGGTGTTGTCAGATGCCCGGATCTTGTTTCTGCCCCATTGATCCATTCACGAGCGACGGCGTATTTCCGCATGACGTCTCATGGTGGCCGCTCTAGAGAGCGGTCTGAGTCCTTGCACAGAGTTCTTGGCAAGTGCGAGCAGTGCGAAGGCGGTAAAGCGAAGCACCGTCTTCGACGATGGGGCGCCGGTAGGTATTGAATTTCTGGCTGCATCTCGGCTGCTTCGTGCAGGCGACACAAGGCGGTACATACATGTAGTAGTAGCAGTACGGAGCAAGAGGGCCGTGGAGTGTGCAACCACCCCTACCACTCCACTTGTTGCGGAAAGGGAGGCAGAAGCAGAATTGCGGGTTGTGGGTGTCAAGAGAAAAACAAGTCCCCCTGAGCAGGAAAAAAACACAGCCCAGATTTGCCGATCCGACGTGATCGGAGTCCACTTGTGGCAACGGGACCGGGAAAGGCCTTTTCGTGCTCTCGAGCGGTTCCCTGCAGAATATCGGGTGCTGTTTAAATGAGCAGACGGGACGTTGAGCCTGGAGAGGACGAGGCTTTGCGTTGTATCTTACGTTGGACAGCGTTATTCTGTGCGCAGCCAACGTCCGCGCCGAGATGAGGCCTGCAGCTATTACGACATGTGTAGACATGGCCACCATGATGCTCTGCACACATCGTCGAGCGAGTACCACATACAATGTAGTGTGTGTGATATACAGGCCCTCCATTTCGCAGGGTGGGTGGGATGTGTCGCAGAAACCCGGTGTGCAGTTCGGCTGGACAGCAGCCGATCGTCGTGGCCATGTGCTTGCATCCGGACCGGATGCTTGCTGCACTGCACTCGCAGCTCCTCGTTCCTCGTTCCCCCTCTGCTCCTTTGCTCCGTGGCATCTTATCGCAACAGGCAGGACAAAACAACGAACCTAGGGTGGCTTGGCACAGCAAGGCATTGTTTTGCTTTGTCTGCCGTGACCACATGCCGTGGGACTCTGCCCTTGGCCTCCAGAGCGTCCATTCCGGAGTCAGATACGGCGAGATGCTGCCGAATGGAGGCACCCCTACATACAAGCAGTCGCAACGACATCTTGCGCGTCGCCTTGGCCTCGCGTCGTTTCCCCCTTTGTCCTCGCCACAAGCCGATTCATTCTCCGCATCCGCCTCTTGCTGTGGCAACGTTTCTTACGTGCTGCACAAGCGCAACGCTACGCTGAGAATGAAAGGCAAGGGCCTGACAAAGCTGCGCTGTGGGTGTGCCGGTACTGTACGGTACTATGGGCAGCTGGGATGGAGGGCACTGCGACGGAGTGACCGACATGACAAAGGAAGCAGAGCGGAGGCCGGTGTGCGCGGTAGCTGACATGTGACAGACTGCATTACGAAAGATGTTCTGCTCACGGAAATGCCGAGCTCGCAGCTATTTGTGGCTTCTTCCACTTACCCCCAATTTTCCATTTAATTTTTTAATTCTTATTTTTGGCTGGGAGCCCTCCTTCCTGCTGAGCCAACGACGGATAGGCAAAGTTTCAGTTCAGCAGCACTACCTGTCTGTATTCCGTAGGAGTGTACTAACAGGCCCTCGCGCTTCTCCGCTCGTATTTAGCGGCTTCTCCGGCTGGTGGATGACTTTGGCGGGCCACATACCGAGCAACGAGTACCGAAGATGTTGGGACACAATGGCTGAGCTTCCATTCTAGCGTCCGGGGTTTACCAGATTTGGAATGCCCCGTTTTCCCTTTTTGCGTATGCCCGTGGCCGCGTCGGTACATAGTACGAGCAGTAGCTCTCCGAGGATTCTCCTTGAGCTCGGCCGAACAGCCAACGGCTGGCAGCTTGCGGCAGGCAGACATGCCGCACTTGTGCACCGTTCTCTCTCTTCTGCCCTCGCTCTTCAATGCCTTTCCTTTCCTAATTCGGACGACTTTTGCCGGACGCACGTAAGATACCACATGTATGGGAGAGGCTGTCCTTTGAGGCCGGCTATTTTACCCGGCAAGTAAATGACTGTCAGGGGCCCTCTTTTTTCTGCTTCTCTTTGTTCCTTCTGCATTGGACGTAGGGGCTCGAATGAGCAGTTTCGTACGAAGCTACCATGTATGGAAGGACAAAAGCTGATACAGAAACCCCGTCTTTTCTACAGCGGCGGTTTCGCGTAGCATCATGTTTGGAGATACATCGCTCCCTGGAAACCGGGGCCGGGGCGGGGGTGGGAGAGGAGGAGACATTGTTGCATTGTCGACGAGCAATTTGACCCGAATTGATTTGAATCCACAGATTTTCCCCCTTCTCTCGCGATCGCAATTTACACGACTAGCGCCTCCGTTTTCGTACGGAGTAGAATCCCAGCAGCCATCGGCACCAGTGGCGCTAGCAGGGATTACTCGACTGGTGGGCCTCTGTTGAAGTTGCCATGTGGCCGTGATTAGCGAGGGGAGAGGGGGGGCTACTCGTGCTTGGACCGGGGTGGCAATCAGAAAAACGTGTTCTCGTGGCCCAAGGACGGGAGACGAAAGCTGAGCCTGGCATCTCGGCGGGCTCCGTAGTCGTAGCTGGAGCAGATCAGGCGACGGGCGAGAGGAAGGCCGAGAGAGGCGGGGAGACAATGACAGATGGCTGTCAGGCCGAGAGGCCGAGAAGCAGAGAAGCAGCAGTCCGAGAGCTCGTATGGAGCACGAGGTCGAGATCAGGAAGCGCCTGTGCACGATCGAACCAAGGCTGTGCGCAGCGACTCTGACGGTTCGGCTCTGAATTGGTCGCTGACAGAGGGGCAGATGGCCACAGTCCGTCTGCACATGGTTTCAGCTCGGACGGCCCACCGTTCTTGTGCGAGGAGACGGCGTGACGGAGCATTGGATACTATGCAGTATCTATATATCTTATCGAGTACGGAGTACAGAATACGGGTACATACGGACTACGGAGTACGACTACTCCGTGCTGTCCAGGCGAATATACGCAACCGGATCCAGAGCCGGACCAGAACCGGACCCGCTAGCTGGCAGCGCGTTGGCTGCTCGCTGTATCTTGCTGAGCGATATTACATATGGCTGCTAATTTGGCCTGTTCCTGCATGCAGAGGCGTAGGGGACGGACGGGACGGGGACCCGACTAGGCGGACAAGGCGACAGGAAAGGAAAAGAACAGGTCTCCGTGGGCCCTCGGCCCCCTGCCTGCCCTTGCTCGCCTCTGCCTTCCACGTTTTCCTCCGTGTTCGCATCCGCTCCAGCGAGTGTTGGCGCTAGGCCCTCGTCTGACCTGGCTGTTGGAGGCAGTCTCCGTCATCTTAGGGGGTGGTGCCATAGTTTTGCAGATTCTGTTAGATCGGAATAGGACAGCGTCCCGGCCGGGACAAAGAACACGGCTAGTTGCGTGTACTTGTGCCCCGTACTGAGGCCATGCTGCAGCAGTAGCGATGGCCGTAGTGGTAGCAGTGGTAGGTGTGGCAGTAGCAGTGGTAGTGGCAGCAGAAGTAGCAGTAGCAGTAGCAGCAGCAGTAGCAGAAGCATTAGCAGCGCAACCCATTTCCTTCATACATGCCTCCCTGCAGGCACGGCCTGCGATCGTAATTGCAATGATACCTCTTGCAGCCTTTCCGTAGCCCGTCGTGGCCCAAGGCACTGGGACAGGGGCCACAGCGACAGGGGTTATGGTGCTGCACGGTAGGGGGTACATGCAGTCGCTCTTGTCCAAAAGTCCAAAAGGTCGTGGTGGGGTGCCATGGTACTCTGGATGGGCAAAAAGGTACAATGTAGCGCATACATGCGTTATGGAGTGGGGAGGGGGGTGCTTAGCTGCGAAAGGGGTGTATAAGATAATTTCATTATTAACGACGAAACTGTACGTACAGGTCCCCCCTATTATTTTTATTCTCTTTTCTGTTTGCTTCGTCTTTTACATACTCCGTAGTCCGTTCGTGCCTTCCCAGCGGAGAACTTCCCAAACTCTCTTTTTGTCTAATCCCTCTTTGGCACGCATGGCCTTTTGCCTTTCAAGTATTGGCCTTTCCTGACTCTTTTGCTGCTCCTTAATAAATTGAAGCCCCCCCTTCTCGTCCTTTGACCACCCTCTCTACCTTTTACGACTTAAGAGATACGAGCACATCGTCCCCTTGAGCAATCTCGACAATCCTGCAGTTGCCTCTCCTTCGGGATCGTCTGCCAACCTACTTTCTACCTATGCTTGTCCGCGTCTAGACGCCGTCTTCTCACGCCCCCCTGGAAGCTCCTCTTTTCAAACCGCCCTCCCTCCTGTCTTTCACGACACCCACCGCCCGCGTACGTTCCCGCGGACATCCCGCTCTGGACCTCTTGGGAAGCGCTACATCGCACGCCTTGAGCCTCATGGTCCTTCGCCTCGGCTGCTATCGAGAGATCGACATCTCCGCCAAATAATCTGGGTTTCACAACATTTCTATCCCACATTTCCTCTGCTTCATTCCAGTCAGCTCTCCCGATTCGACCTGTTTCCGGAAGCAGACCGGCCCCCCCAAAGCCAGCAAAATAGGTTTGTCTCACATCCCGTTGTTTTGACTGCTTGGCTTCAAATCCTGTTCTCCGTCCATTTTCCTCTTCCTTTGTCCTCCTGCGGCCCCCCTTCTTGTCCCCACCCCCCAAGCGGCCGCCACCGGCGTTCTGGACAGTCGTCTAGACAGTGCTCTAGACAAAGCACCCTGCCATTGTTCGCCTCGCTGGTCGCATCTGCAGCTCCAGAACCCGAGGCCAGCTTTCTCGTCCTGCATCCAGTCGTCAATATTGGGCCGTTTGACCTCGTGAATGCTGGCCGCTTGCTTGCCAATCCTTCGTCATCCACTTCACTTGCTCACTGGCACACAAGTCACACCCTGTGTTTGCGCTCCCTAAACAGCGTGGCTCGCCCTCCTTTGTCTTTGTCTTTGCCCCCACAAACTATTTACATTGCCGCAAATCCCGCTTTCCTCTCTCACCGGCCGTCGCTCGAAGAAAACACATTTATAGCAGTCTGCTAACCCGGACCCTAGCATCCGTTCTCCTTCATATTTAATCCTTCTCCTGGCTTCCATTCTTTCCGCCCTTCACCCCAGGGAACCTTGCTCTTTATCTTACCTACTTGTGACGACGGGAATTTTTGCCAAGCAGCAAAGCAGCCTCAACTGAACTCAGAATGAGCGAGCAAGGCACGAGTGGTGGAGTCGACAGCACTCTGGCGTCGGGTCGCGCTAGGGCACAGACAGAAAGCGAATCTGGCCCAGTCGAGCCGGCTGCTGAAGTTCGGAGCTCGCCGGCACCACAAAATGTCGTCGTCGGCAACTTCACAGGTGGCGTCGCATCACAACAAGATCCACGGTCATCAGCCGGAACAGCAAACAGAGCACAAAGCCCCCCGGATGCTGGAACCGCGACCCCGCCCATGGCATATCAGCCAAGTCAGCACCCATCACAGTCGGCACTTCATCCCCAACCGATCTCGCCTCAACAGCTGCAAGAGCAGCAGAAGCAGTTGCAGCAAATTGCCGAGCAGCAGCAGCAGAGCCCACAAATCCCACCGCAAACGCAGCACAGCCACCGACAGCAGGCAACACAGACCAAGTCGAAGCAGCGGAAACAGCACGCACACCAGTCCCCGTCTCAATCACGACAAGCCCAACAGTCCCCGTCCGCAGCACATCCTGACTTGTGGCACCCCTATCACCAACGGCAACCGGACGCACACTCGCAGAAACTGGAGCCCCCCGTCACGAAGGCTACACTCAGCGAGCTGGACGTGGGCAAAATCATCCACAACCCCAAACTTCGCCACGACATCAACTATGACCCGGACCTACACTTCCGCCCAAACCTCGACGGAGAAAAAGGCCGCAGAAAGCAGGAGAAGGCACAGCAGTTCTGGAACACGCTCCGTGATGAGCTCATCCAGTTTGTCACCAACCGGGATGAGTTTGTTAGGACGCACGACAACGGCGAGGAGTGGTCGTTGCCGGCCCTGCTCAACGCCGTCAAGGACATTATCCAGACGCTTGTGCCAGCCCGTGACCGCGAGCTGCTTGAAGAGGGGCTTAACGTGCCCTTGCTGATGCAGCAGTTCAGCCGAGGCGTCGTCGACCTGGAGAAGCTCGCGGCTTGGCTCTCGTCCGTTCTGAAACTGCACTGCGCCCCGATGCGGGACGACTGGGTGGACGAGATGTACAAGGAGCTCAGCCGCGGCAACCGGGAAAACGACATGGACGAGCTGGTCCGGGGCCTATCCAGCTTGCTGAGTGTGCTCGAGGCCATGAAGCTCGATGTGGCCAACCACCAGATCCGCTGTCTGCGGCCGCTGCTGATCGAGGACACGGTGAACTTTGAGCAGCGATTCTTCCGCAAACGGGTTGAAAACGGCCGCATGTCCGTCTCCAGCGCCGAGCAGTGGTACGAGCAGGCAAAGGTTGACTTTGAAAGCCCCGCTATACGGCACCGGCAAGCGTTTGGCGAGATGGCAACATTCTTTACAGGACTGTGCCAGCTTCTGCTGCCGTCCGTCGAGGCCAAGAGAGTCCCAAACACCTTCTTGTTTGACGAGGAGCGTCTGCTCAAGCTGCGCTCCGACATGATGGACGCTGTCTACTTGGAGATCTGCATGAAGGTGTACGACGACGTCGACGGTGTTGCCTCGTCCAGTGCGGCGGCTGCCCGGTTCAGCCCGGCTGCTCTTGCGGTTCCGGCGTACGTACTGCAGCGGAATTCACAGATTGGAAGTGATTCCTGGGTGACGTCTTCGGCCTCCGTCTTCGACTTCAACACGCCGCCATCGTCCATTGTCCCTGCTTCGCCAACATCGTCGCGCCCGTCCAGCCTGGATTTCAGCTCCTTTGGGTCGAACGCGTCGTCTCCCCGAAACTCGGCCACCCCTTCCAACTGCGGCTCAACGCCACCGCCTCTCGCTACCGACTTGGCGGAAGACCGTCTGCGATCCCATGACCTGTACTCCCGGCTCGTGGCACTTCTCCAGACGGCAGCGCCGGGTGTTCCGGCAGCTCAACGATGGAGTGATCTAGAACCAAAGATGGCGGTGGAGATTTACCGTGCTCTCTCAAAGTCGCGGCATCAGCAGCAAACGTCCTTGGACCGGGTCGAGCAGCGCCTCGGGGCGGCCATGGCCCTGGGCTCTCATGTGCAGCAGGAGGTGGAGCACACCTTCCGGGGACGGCTACTCTCTGCGCTTGCACGTCGTGTAAGAGACTACAAGACGATGCCCAGCGTTGGCCTGTTTGTAGTTGCTGCTGGAGGCCGAATCCACCCAACGCCAGGCCGTTCTGCAGAGGCCACGCCCGCAATCGTTCCGGTGGCGCCGACTACTCGCGATGTCGATCCTCGGGAGGACGGCGGAGTTGAGGAGATGGCCACCCGGCTGGCCCATCTCGGCGTTCTCCACTGGCGAGTCTGGGGTAGCATTGTCTACGAACGGCAGCCTTCGGACGAAGGCGACATTCTCCTTATCTGAGATGGGGTCTTGAACATAATGCGCAAAGCTCTGAACGTGGAGCCGGCATGGGACATGGGGCATGGGATCGTGGGTTGCGATCCTTTTGGGTTTGCTTTATTGTTGGAATACCCCTGGAGCATCATATATTTCTTGGCAGCCGTGCCTAATCATTTGGGAAAGTGGACTTTGGAGTAAATAGAATAGATCTGCATTATGGTAGACCTGCATACTTGGTATCGATCGCTGCCAGAATAGAAGTACAAGAAATATTTACAAAAGCCTTGGCCGCTAATCGGTGCACTGCACGGGACAAGAATTCGCTCACACTTGGAAGTAGCAGTGACAAGGACGTTTGGATGGTGCATGTCTCCCCCCACGGGACTGTGAAAACGGTTACAGTATCACCACCAAGCACACGAGGGTGTGTGGCCGGGCTCTCCGGACCGTCCGATTAGTGAAGTGTGCTGCATGTGCTGCAGGATGGTATTCTATGTAGGGATAATTCCCTCACAGACTTCCGTCAGGGGGGCAGCCCACCTGGAGCCGTGAAGTGGTGAGCATCCGGCTCGTAATTGCCTCTCCAGACGGTGGCTTCCTCCGACCAGAGGGCGAAGCGTGGGAGGCGAGGCTGCAAGGGGATGGCTGACGCAGGGGGTTTGCAAGAGCGAAATCGGCATACGAGCACTGCATGCTGCTAGGACTACTCCGTCTGTAAGGTGTCTGTCCTTTCAGGCAAGGGGCGCTAACTTATCTTACAGCGCACCAACAGGTGGCATTAAACAAAGAAGCTGCGCCAATTCTGGCGGTACATATATGCGAATATTGCAGGAAAATTGCGCCTGTGTGGCACGCACATCTGTGCCGTTTGTAGGGGGCTGAAATGTGTATCCTCTCAGGCACGGGCTTCCAGCAAGTCTCAATATTCGGGAAGGACTAAAAAAAGGGGGGAATACTCCGTACCGATAGAAACAAAAGAAAGACAAGAGGAAAAAGCAAAAAAAAAAGGAAAATAATCAACCCCCTGACGATTCGCGTTACCAGCCGATATTTGCCAGCACGCTAACTCATGCGCGCTCCAATGCATGCAACCTCATCCTTAGTAATGGGGGGTGGCCTAGCCTTGAATGGTGTGATCACCGACGCCTCTCGGCAAAGGGAACATATAACTAATGCAGATAACAAGGAGCAAGACAAGCCGCTCGCAAGTAAACCCAAAAATATCTTCCATATTATGTCTACTATGCTACAGGAAGACAAGAGGCAAAACAGATAGGAACATGTTTTTTTACAATGATTGAGGTGAAACAAAAATCAGGAACAAAAAAGGCAAACCAACGGCGAAACCGGAGAATGGCAACTCCCAAATGGCAATGCGAAGTGGGTGGAGTCGAAACACCGTAACGACCGTTTATCCCCATTAGCCCAGGTACTCTTTCAGGTCTTCCGAGTCCTCCATCTGCTGCTTGAAGGAGAAGGGCTGGAACGGCCAGCCACCAAACTCGGCAAATTTACTAAAGGACTCGACCCAGGCAAGACGGAGAGAGTGCAGCATGGCCGACACGCCCTCCATGATGATCAAGATGATGATGCTGAGCACGAAGAACATGGAAAACGTGATGACAATAGCAATCACGCCGACAACGCCGCGCATCGCCAGAGCCGGACCCAGGGTCATCGACCACAACACGGCGCTCAGCTGCTGGTGAGCCAGCGACAGAGCCCACAGGCGCAGGTATGAAGCCGTGTGCGAGACGCAGTTGAGGCAGAATTCTGCACTGTTAGAAAGCGGAAAACGGAAACGGGAAACCGGACAAGGACCGGAAAAAAGAAACAACTCACCGATTGTGTGAATGACCTGGTGGATCATCACCTCGCTAAACTCAAACTCCTCGTGCTCGCCGTCCTCGTTGAGGTCCTGTGCCAGCATGCCCACGGCCTCACCGTCGCTGCCCAGGCTGGGCCGGCCGTCCACGACGGCATGGCCGTTGCCCGTGTTTTCGTCGTCGTCGTCCAGAGCGCTCACGCGCGCGCCCTCGCCAATGCCCTGGTAGCCGTGGCCCTGCGTCCGGTTGTGCTGCCAGCGCAGGTACAGCGGCTTCAGGAACAGCAGGATCGGCACCTGGGCCACGGCCAGCAGCAACAAAAAGACCTGCACGTGCTCCTGGCCCTTGTACAGCCGCATGTCCAGCGTGCCCGGCTGCAGGAACATGTAGATCAGCATGTTCAGCAGGCCGGGGGGCTGCTGGCCGATGGCCGGCCAGTTGACGGTCCACTTGTAGATGATGCAGAGCACGAGGTAGCCGAATATAGACTGGAAGAAGATCATACCCGGCACAAAGTTGCCCCAGATGTCGATCGGCCGCTTGAAGTGGCGGGCGTTGACGTAGGCAAAGCACAGCGAGTACGTCATGTGCGCCCAGCCCAGGATGATGCTCATCTTCATCTTGTAGCTGTTGCTGAACAGCAGGTCGTTCTCGGTGCCGTGCCACATGTAGTCCAGCCCAAAGGGGTAGCGGTGGTCGCCCTTGAGCCGCGCCGTGACCGTCATGCCGTCGCGGAAGTTCTCGGGCACGTCCCACTCCCAGGCGCTGTCGAAGAGCGTCATCGACTTGGAGAAGACGTCGTTGTAGACCAGACCGGTGAAGACGGAAAAGGCCGCCATCACGAGCGCAATGTAGCGGCCGTAGTATACCATGGCGAATAGCTCAAACGTCACCTTCTTGAGCGGCCGCTCCCAGTAGATCATGGCCAGGGCGGCGCAGAGCATAATGGTTGCGTGGCCAAAGTCGCCAAACATGACGGCGAAGAGGAAGGGGAAGGTGACGATCACGGGCAGCGCCGGGTTGACCTCCTGGTACGTGGCCGTGCCGTAGGCGTTGACAATCGTCTGGAAGGCCTCGGTAAACTTGTTCGTCTTGAGGTACGTCGGCGGCGTCTTGCTGGTGCGGATCTCGTGGATGATCGACGGCACCGCCAAGCCGGCCCGGTTGGTCACGTCCTGCAGCGTCGACCGGATCAGCGGCAGGTCGTGAGTCGGACACCAGCCCTCGGCGATCAGCGTGCGGCGAGCCCGGTCGTACGAGAACATGTTGAGCGTGTTGTACACGGCCTTCTCCTTGCTGATGAGCACCATCCAGGCCGAGAGCGACCGCGCGATCTGCTCGAGCTCGGCGTCCAGCGTTGTCTGCGTGTTGCGCAACACGTTCTGCACGTCGCCCAGCCGCGCGTTGACCTCGTGGATCTGGTCCCGTCGCAGCTCGCTGTTCTCGTCCACGCTGTACACCTCCGACCCCAGCGACTCCGATATCTTGCGGATCTTGGCCAGGATCTCCGACCCGTGCGCAAAGATCACAAACACGTTCTTGTGCACCGCCTCGTTCGTGCTCGGGTCCACCAGCGCCTCCGGGATCTCCGACTGGTTCATGTACAGGTTGCCGCGCAGCGTCCGCCAGAGGATCCGCTCAAACGCCCCCACACGGTCGCGCGCAATCACTCCGGCCACGAACCCAATGTTCATCCCCGAGAACGACGCCGGCTGTGGCTCGCTGCCGTTCCCGTTGGCCGTTGTCGCCTGGCCCTGCTGCTCCACGTCGTGCAGCAGAGGCGCGTCGTCGTCCACGTCGTCGCCGTCCGTCGACGCCCGGATCTCCTCCACGTTGCCGTGTGCTCGATCGAAGAAGCCTCCGGCCTCGCGGAGCACCCAGCGCCACTCCGTCAGCTCCACCTCGCGCTTCTTCAGCGTCTCGTAGCTCTCGTTGAGCTGCGAGATTCGGTGCTCCAGGCTCTCGCTGCGTTCGGCCAGCTCGTCGATCTCGGCTGTGCTCGGTGCCGCCAGTGTTTCCATATCCAGGTCGAGTTTCCGCAGAGGCACCCCGGCCTTTTCCATCTGTGCAGCAAAGTAACCTAGTCCGGCGTCAGCATATCAACCCCCCACGCGAATTGGCCCTTCTTCACCTACGCAGCTGTCGTTCCACGTTGTCGAGACGTCGGATCTCCTGAGTAAACGCCCGCTGGAAAGCACTGACGCCATCGTTCAGCTATCTTGGTCAGCATCAAGCTCCCTCATTCCGTCATCATACCAGGCCGCGTCATCCACAGAGACAGAAGAGACCTACATCGCGGAACTGCACGAGGCCAACCTCGCCGAGAGAGTTGACAATTTCACGGCCGATTTCGTTCGAGATGTAGAGCTGCACCATGCTCATTTCCGCCGAGCGGAACGGCGTGTCCCGCCCTTCTGGCGCCATAATGTTGGTGTTCTGAGAGGACCCTCACACAGAGGTCCCGGTACTCGGTGGGGTGGGAAGGCGATGAAATCAATGGTAGGAGCCGATGTCACGGCGGAGCTTAAAGAGACGAAGAAGGGAAGCTATGTGAAGGGATCTGAAAAGCCAATTGTCCTAGGCTGCGGGATATCCAAACGCGCTAGTTTCGAATGGAAACAACAACTGCCTCAGGCACCAACTAATACATTCAGCCACGCTCCAGCCTCAGCACGTCCTCTTCTGGCCTCACTGCAATTGGCTAGCTGCACATCTGCATCTTGAGAGAGTATCTTGCAAATGCCATGCTTTCATATTTCATGTAACGCTAAGGCCGTGGTATCTACCATATACGGAGTACTATCCATAATAAAAACAAAAATCTGGCTGATCAAAAACGCAAATTCCTTTGTAAAAAGGAAATGAAGACCTCGCTGCGTCACCCTTCCAAACAATGCTATAGTTTATAGTTTCCTGCCAAACATGTACGATCCATACATGCCGCCAACTTTGGCATGAGCAACAGGAAGTTTGCGCATTCCCCAAGACTGCGCACCCATTTTCCAAGGTCGCTGGCCGTTCTCCATGGCAAAGCTTCCTACAGCTAAGGCTGGTCGGCTGCCACTGGGAACGCCTCCACGAACCAACCAGGATCGAGCTCCAATTTCAGATCTGCGCCAGCCCATGCGGCTCAGTGGACCCATTGACTTGGAGACACGCCTGAACACGTCCTCTGACACCTCGATGACTTCCAGTGGCGCAGTGACAGGGTCTAAAATCCGACTGTCGAGATAGAGGTAAGACAGATCAAAGACTTCTGCGCTCATGTCCGTCAAGTCGATGTATCGGAGTGAGGGCTGAACCCAGGCTTTGTCACCGGTGGCACCGCTGCTATCCGTGGAAGTGGACTGTGGTGGTACCACAAGGGCTCCGACATCCCCAAGAGTCAGGCCACGGCCAAGGGCCAACTCTTCGAGGTGTCTGGAAAGTATCCGGAGCTGAGGCAAGTGGGACTGGCTCATCTTGCTCCCCTTGAGGCTGAGCGACTTTAGCGACTCAGGCATGATACTGAGCAACCGCGAAACGTCAGACTCGTTAAAAATCTCGGAAATCGAGGCATCGAAGCTCAAGCTTAGAAACACGAGGCCATGCTCGTGGTTCACAGCGGGGTGGTGTGCCAGGAAATCGATCACAGAATCTGCGGTAAGCAGTGAGCACTTGGCCAGGTTCAGATGCGTAAGGCAAGCTGTGGCGGGAATGCTGTGGAGGGCCGCGTCCGTGATCCCGGTTCCGGCCACATCTAGATGAGTAAGATTGACCAGCTTCGGTAACAGGAACTCAAAGACAGCAGGTGTCAATGAGGTACACTTGTGAAGAGAAAGCCTCTCAACGCCAATGTGCTCAGGCCAGTCCCCAGTCGATAGTGGGCGAGTAACGAGAGAGGTGAAAGCGTTACGAAACGAGGTAGACGATGAGCCGCATAGGTCGATAGCTTTGAGCTCTGGCAGGCCAGTGAGCACCTTTCGAAGAATTGCCTCATTCAAATCGCCGTCAATGTAGTCCTGGGCGAGAAACTCGTGCAATTCGGGCGTGAGGTCCAGACAGCGAAGGAGCGTCTCCGATGTGAGGTTGCGGGCAGCGTAGCGCATGCTGACAGATGAAAAGAGGCTGATAGGATTGAAGTGGGAGAAGTCAAGGCGGTGTACCCAAGTGCCGCGGACGGGGTAAGCCTCGATCTGTGCCAGGAACTTCTGAAAGATGCGTGAGTGCGGTATGGTGACTCGCCGATACAGTGCCTCTAGGGTCTTGCCATAAATGGACCGCGACGTGACAGTTAGAGACACCAGATCGACATTGCGGCGGTCGACGCCGTTTGGCGGAATATCGACAATAAGATGTTCAAGAACGAAACCTGTAAAAGGTCAGAAAACCATGCATCGGACCGTTTGTCATGGATTGATAGAATCAGAACTCACGAAAAAGCTCGATGGGCAGCAACTCCAGCGGCTGCTTCTTGTCCTCTGGATTCACCATTTCAGCTCCACCCTCCGTTTCGATGTAAGAAGCTTCCATGTTCAATTTCGGCTCGTCCAGCTGCATGGTGCTGAGCCCAAAGAGACTGCCTTGCCCTTTCAAGCAGCTGTCCGGCTCATCGTGGTAGCAAACACCCCCACTTATCCAGGCGAGTGAGCTGTCAAAAGCAGGAGCCCCCAACGCAGCAGAAGATGGTGACGAGGAGTTGACTTTGGGGTTGGGGGAGGATGGATGGACAGGAGAAGCAGAGCACGAGTCATCAAGCACTGCAATCTCATCGGCAGACAGCCGGCTCTGAACATTTTCTTGCTGGTTTTGAGAACTGTACGAGGATATCTTGGTAGACGTAAAGGACTGCGCACAGTCGCAATCACGCTCGCGAACTGACGAGAATGATGGTCGCCCCGAATCTGGGGGTGGCGAGGGCGCCCTCTTCTGAAGAAGCCTGGACATCCTGTTCAGATCTCGGGTTGGTGTGTGGCAGTATTGCGTGGACGGACGGGAGGGTTGTGGGTTGTGGTTGTGGGCTATGTAGTCCTTAAAGACAGGACAGGATGGAGAGGGTAGAAGACGAGGCGAACGTGACAAGATCCGGCCTGTATAAGCGACCCAGACACACAACGACAAAGCCAGACAGGTATTTCTATTAGTCAACGAGCCGGACTTTTAGGTAACAAGATGGGTGTTTTGTTGCAGAGGCAGAAGAGGGGAAATGCAGAGTTTCGTATTCTTCCTCTCGACCTTCCGCTTTATGGTTCAGTAAGAGAGTCACCCCGTGATCGAAGTCGTTCCTCCCTGCTTCCCTCGCCCCTCTCTTTCTACCGGTGTGGGTCCCTCAAGCCGCGACAAACGAGGCTGCGGGAAGGCGCGAAGGAGAGTACAGGAGGGGAAATGGCGCAAAGAGTGCAATACAGCAACAGGACACCAGCCAGGGTAACACGTCACGGCTGAACGGGATGGCGTGTCACTCTTTCTGTTCTAGTGAAAATACCAAAGAATAGTCACCAGTTGCCCAAGCGATGAAGTGGTTGAAAACGGGAGGAGTGGTGTGTGTCGTATATGACATGACGATAGCCTCGGTGTGCTTTACGAGTTAGGTATATGGGCTTTATAATATGCTGGACAGTGAGGGCAAGAGCAAGATGGACACTGGTACAAGGAAAAATCTTTATATAACAGCACGCATCCGTCTTCGCCACAGTAAAGCATCCTAGTCTATGAGTAGAGCGGTTTCGCAGCCCGGCCGCGCAGTTACATACAGAATGACCAACAATGCAGCGAAAATAACAGCAAGCGCAAGAAAACTGCTAAGCAAACAGGGGCGGAAGAGGTAAGGGGCAAAAATTACAGGGCGCGAAAAAGAAAACTAAAAGAATAGCACGAGGCAACGTACTCGCCCGGAGTACTCCTTTCTTCCCGGTGCTGGCGCTCTTTGCCATCAGTCGATTAAGTAATGAAAATCGGACGGGAAAGGCACCATTTTTTGGGGCGTTTCCCGTCACTTGAGCACAAGGCCACTGCATATGCTGAGCTCTGATTGGCCGGTGATTGCTAATGGAATGTGTGTTTTAGCGTTTTAGCTACTGTCTTGCATGCACCACATGCCCAGGCTCTATTACCCCAGCCGCCGCCTGCCGACCAGTCATTCCGTTTGTGTTATTTAACAATTACTTCACCGGCGCACTGGTCCGCTGGGGCGATGTAGGGATGCTCTTGCGAGCTGAATGACGCACAAAAATGCAAGTCCGGTGATTTGTTCTCGCCCTATCCTCCTCTTCCCACCCCTCCGGCCATCTCATTTCGGCCAGTTGGCAGTGATGCGCAATGCAACCGCTCAAACCGAACGCATATCCTTGTACGTACTTACGAGTAGTGGAAACCTGCCACGCTTCAGCTCTAGTGTTGGCTGCTTTCCCCCTTTTGAGAAGAGCAGCCACACTGCAACGCCGTTGCCGCTTGCTGGCCGTGCCGCATCCTCTCCGATCATTGATAGTTTGAGCAAGAAGAAGAGAAAGAAACGCAAGTGTCTACGAAGCAGCGTGCGACAACGGAGGCTTGGTGGAGAAGTGCCAAACAGGTGCGATATCGCTTGCACTTGCAGGTTGAAAATCTGGGGAAGTTTATTTACTTGACGACGGGATAGGGAAAGTGGGAGAATCTCGCCACTTGGCACGTCGGCAGTGACTCTTGGTCGTATGGAGCATTAATATAAAACTGGAGAAATCTGACTCACGAATGAGGGCCACTCAAGGCGCGCTTTCCTGTAGCAGCCATTGCACTAGCCAAGCCGAAGAAAGCCGCCGACCGTCGGCTTTAGGCTTTCGTCCAACTCTTGCGTTTCCTCCCCAATCTCTGCCGCAGTCCGTCGGCCTACGACGGCAGCTCGTATAAGCAGTCGCCGCTTGCGGCCTGCCCCGTGACCGGAAATCAGAACAAAGATACTAGGACCACGTGTGTGTGACCAACAGACTCTGAGTTCTGAACATAGCCAAGACTTCGCTTTTCTTGTTCGCCAAGTCCGCCACTCTCCGTTATCCGAGACGCCGCTTTCGTATTGGTAAGCAAAGGAGAACTCCAACTCCACTGTATTGTAAGATACTCCGTACGACCGAAAATATATACGCCTCACATGACCTCCCACAACTACACAACGGCCGCTAATAACACGACATACGGAGCAAGAGGAAATTGCAAACGCTGAAACCCAAATGCACGGGTGAGTGACAGATCCAATGCCGAGCTGTGAAAACAGACCATGGGAGGAAAACCCCGCAGAAACCAGCCCAATGCCCTCAAGATGGAACCCACCCCCTCAAGATGTATCTTACAATCAGATGTATGTATCAAGCACAGCTCTTCGTCACCGCCCATTAGTCTTGCGCTCCCCAACCCTGAGTCGCTTCTTGCAGTCATCGCAGTACCATTTCACTGCAACTTTGTCAGCTCAGAACCTTCATGTCGAGGAGGAGTAAGCCCGAAGAGCCGAAGGCACGTACCGTTCGCCTTGGGCGCCACACGCAGCCCTACACATTCCAGATGGAACCACTCGCGCGCACAGTCATCGGCGTCACACGCAATCATCTCACCAAAGCTGATCTGCTGACAATAGCAGTACAGTGGATCTCCCTCGTCCTCGTCTTGGTGCTGACGCTGCTGCTGGTGCTGCTGTCTGGTGCCTGTGCCACTGCCACTGCTGTTGTAGCCATTGCCATTGCCGTGTGCTGCCTCGACAACACTGCTGTTGTTTGCAACCAGGGCTGCGTGCGCATTGGCCTGCGATGATATCGACGCGCCCTTCTTGTGGCTGCGCTTGACAGCTCCGTTGCTGCTGGTGCTGCTGGTGCTGCTGTTATTACCGCCGGTGCCTCCGTTCTCTGTCGTGCGCGATGGCCGCGACCGAGATACCTCAGAAAATGTTCCTAGGGCTGGCGTTGAGGGCTTGCTAGCCCGCCCACTCTTGGTTGTGACTGGCTGTGGCTGAGCGATCGGGACTGATATCGCATTTGGCGTCGCCTCTTTCTTAGCTACCGGCTCGTCCACCTTGGCCGGTGGTGCGTTAGCTGGTGGGCTGTCGATTGTTTCTGCCTTGAATGCTTCACCCCTGATAGAGGCTCCTCCTATAGCCACCGACGGTGGGGCTATTATATCATTTCCTGGAATCACCGCCTTGTCGACGACAGAGCGTAGAATCGGAACGTCCTGTGTTTCCTTGGCCTGTGCAGGAATTGAACCGCTGTTGCTCGCTTGAGTCTCCACTAGCAATGCTATAGGCGTTGGCTGCTGTCGTCCATTCTCGACAGTCGGCTGCAATAGGTCAAGGTTTCGACCAGGAGCCGATGCATCTGGCAGGCTTTGGGACGCGGGCTGTTTCGTGGCGCTCTCGACTTCATCAATCTTCTTCGCAGTCGCACCGCTGTTTGGGGCCGTGATGGGTGTCTTGCTACCGCCAGTAACGATCCCATTCTCACCAGCTCCGGACCCGAGGCCGGTTTCGACCTTCTCTGCGGTCTTGATGACACCGTTCCTGTCAGGTTCGGGAATGCTGACGGCTGTTTTCATACCGTCCAGAGCCTTGTTGCTACTAGCGACCGCACTGCCGTTGCCCACGTCACTGATAGTGCTCGGTTTCTCGACGGTGCTACTGATGCCAAGACTGCCGTTGATAGTATTGACTATATCGTCGAACCTGCCAATGCTTTCGGGCAAGGGACTCCCGAGAATGCTATTCGCAAGAGCCGGCGAGCCGCGGGCAAATTTCATGTCGGGAAAAGCGCCAATGACGGGCGATGAAGCAGCCGAAGTTCCATTGCGCCTGTGATATTCGGCATGGGTTAGTAACAGTAATAGCAAAATGGAGATGGAGACGGAGACGCACGTTTTCTTTGCTTGATTTCCCCCTGAGGGGAGAGCCTTGCGTTTCTTGGCACCGCCATCGGGTGCCGGTGATTCCCTTGGACTCGAGGTCCTTGTTTTGCCGTTAACTCCAGTCGCACCAAAGACACCGCTGAGAGCCCGCTCCATGGGCTGGGCAGATGCTGGCTTCTCGACCTTCCTCCGACGGGAGGATGAGCTGGTTGTTCCGTTTGCGCCAGGTGTAGCAGTGGCACCGGAGATGCCTAGTCCAACACCGGCGGCAGTGTTCGGCTCAGGCAGAGGCTTTCTTGTCTTTGAACTGGAGGCCTTCTTCGCCTCTCCTTTCTGGTTGTGGCCGTCTGCATCCGAGTCCTGGTGGTGGTTATTCTTCTGGCTTCGCCTGGCAGCCACTGCTTGTTTTCGCGCGTCGGTGCGCGCTGCAGCTTCTTCGGCAATCTGCTGCGCAGCAGCTGACAGGTTGGCAGCACCCTCGCGGCGCGATCTTTCTGCCTGTGCATTGTTGTTTGCGCGATGGGCCGCTCGATTTTCTGGGTAGGCCCAATGTGACGCACTGCCCCATTTAGCCTCCTCACTGAACTCTTGCTCCAGATGTGGCCAAATATCGTCGATCCGGGCGAGCTGCTTATTCAAAGCATCATTCGCTGTGGAGATAACGTGGTTCTTTTCTTCCAATGCTACGAGCATCTCCTTGATCTCGAATGCGACTTGGCGAAAGAGCTGTCTTCGCGGCAGGTTGCTGCGATTAAACGCGGGCTCGCCCAAGACATCATCGGCATCCTGCAGCTGGCTATGGCTTGCCTGGAGGGGGATGGCCGGCAACGTGTGGGCTCTGTGGACATGAGGGCCGACACCACTGGTGCTATTATGGGCAGTCAATGGAGCCGAAGCCGGTGCCTCTGTGGAAATGGGGGTGCCATCGTAAGGCGATCGTGTTGAGTTGGGGGTGGGCAAGCGAAGGGCACTGTCGATCAGCTGGAAAAGTGCCTGTTGGGGAACGTGGATTTTGGCATCGACCTCTTTCAAGAGGGTGAAGTGCTTGACGAGCTCTTTTGGGAGGGCGGTGATCGTGTCGGAGAAGTGGGTGATACCGGGAAAAATGTCGATGGGCTGTTCGTGTCTCGCGTTGCCGATACCGCTGTCGCGGCCAAGGTTTCGACTAGCCGTGGTCGAGGTTCGCGGCGGATTCGTCCTGGTCTGTCGCACCGGTTGCGAGCGCCGGGGAGGGAGCGTCTCGGGCGCAGCTGTGGGAGGCTTTGCCGTCTTCATTGTAACGGCAGGAGGTTGTTCGACAGGTCGAACCAGAAGCCGAGCCGGATTGACAAAGGAAGAGGAGTCGGGGGGAGGAGACCGGAAAACCGGTGGTCGTAGCAGAGCAAGTCGTGTGACGAGAGGATGAGAAAAAGAAGGATCTAGGAGCGAAGAAGGAGGGAGAGGCAATAAGGGAGAGGATCGACAGAACGACTTCGTTTAATAGAGTGAGTACTCAAGAAAATATATTTTCCTCAGCGCGACGGTGACAGGGAAAGACGGTGGAAGCCAATAAAGGAGAGAGGTAGTGATTGTGGTTCGCAAATGGACTGCAGAATCACAGCATAGCTGCGAGCAGATTCAAGGGTAGACGTTGTTCCCCGACTCTCGACTGTAGACGCGCAAATTTCCTTGAGATGGGGGAGAGGCGAAGAGGAGACACGGCAACAGTGGGATCTATTCCTCCACCAAAATGCGATAGGTGCTCAATAGACGCACCTATCCTGCCACCGCCCGCCGGAGCGGACCCACGTGCCGGAATTTTGTGGCACCGGAGGCCGAAGTCATCATGTCATCTTGCAGATAAGGTAGATATACCGTGTAAAAGGTGCTAAAGATACATCGGTTGCAGTTGACTTGTTTAATAATATGCACTGTCCCTCTTTCGAAGTGCCCACTACAGCCTCGCCTTACTATTTTAGCATTCTTACAAATGAAACCATTTTGTTCATTGAGTCCCAGCAGGTGAACAGAACGCCGTCTTGAACCTCCCATTCTAACAATAAAGAAAAGCACATAAAGCTGCCGATTTGACGAAAAGAAAAATGCAAAGAACTGTATGCATATGGAAAAGGCGCGAGTCAAAGAGTAAGTATTCGATGCCATGCAAGCACGTCGGTGGATATTTGGCGTAAGAAATGTGCATAGGACGCGAGGTAGGAATTGAAATTGCTGGCGAGACGATCTATCATGCTTGCGAGTGTTGAGGTCGACGTCGTTATTTGCGGAACGGATTACCACTGTTTGACTAGCTTGCGCGGCTTCTCGTCGGTTGCCTTCTGCTTTTGACGGCGCTGCCACTCGACAAGGACGGGAAGAAAGTGGTACAGGTCAAACTCGGGCCAGAAACACTTGAGGAAGAAGATCTCGGTATTCTGGTGGCATTGCCACAGCATGAAGTCGCTCAGCCGCTCAACGCCGCTCGTCCGGATGAATATGTCGAGCGGTGGGTCTCCGGTGATGTACATGTGGCTGTCGATTGTTTCTGCAGTTATTGCTTCAGGGTTCGGTAAGATGGTGACGTCTGCAGGGCCAGAATTCCGAGACGGGGAGTCGGGTGGCAAGGTGGTCGAGGACGAGACTGATCCATCGGCTTCTTCGGAGCGCGAAACAGACGGGGCTGGTGAGGTTTCCCTAATGGTGGACAAGAGCTCAGGTCGGTCCAGCTGCTTGGATAGGATCGTCTGCTTGATACGGGCTTGCGAAAAGGGCGAGTTCTGCGGTCGTGGCGGGCTCGAGTATTCGCTGACTGTATTTCGAATGGACTGTGAGATCTCCTCCCGCGAGGTGTATGGGAAGCAGATGTTCAGGGTCGCCCTGAGCAGCAAAAAGTCAGCAGCGACATCTTTTGACAACAGGTATAAGATAAGATCATACCTGGTGTTATGCTTTGTCGTTTCAACGATGCGATGAACTACTTCCAACACGTCGGCGCGAATGAGATCGCGTTGGCCCTGTACACGAACGCTGACTCCATACCGATCCAGAACAGCACCGTGCTGCATGAGCTGCTGCAGCTTGACTTTGGCCAACTCCATCAGGCCATCGACCTCATACTGAGGTCTGTGGTAATTTTCGATGCTAAAGGCATACACAGTGACGACCTTGACACCACATTTGTAGCAGATTTCAAGGACCTGCACGAAAGAGAAATGGGGTTAGGTTTGCATTGTTGGCAAGACAGCGTGAGACGGCACGTATCTTACTTTAGCGAGGGCCTCAAAGCCGAGGTGATGGCCTTCAATGGCTTCGATTTTGTGCATCTTGGCGTAACGCCTGTTGCCATCCATCTCAAAGGAAATATGCTGCGGGACCGGGCCTTGACTCAGGGCCCCGATAAGAAGCTCTCGCAACTGCTGCAACGCCCATTCTGCCGGAGGCGAGCTGAGCAACCAGTTGCGAATGCGAGAGATGTAGAGATCAGACATGTCGAATGAAATCGGCACTAGGCTCGGCAGATGTCTAGCGAATGGATGATGTGGAGTGGACTGAAGTATCTGGGGTCCGCATCAAGAGTTTGATGGGGTGGCGGTAGCGGCGTTGATGGTTGTGGTGGTCAGCAGAGGGTTTGCGGCCACGACAGCTCAGATTTGTTAACTTTGCTTGTGAAGGGACCAGCCACAGTTACACAGCGGTAATGAGCTGCTGACGTGATCCAATTTGTAGAGAGAGTGGGGCTGAAGGCGCGGGGGAGCAGCTCTCCTTCCTCACCAAATAAGTGCATCGTGGCAACTGCGACTCACGTTCCAAGCTAAACAAAGCACATGAAAGGCCGATAGGCAAGCAAACTTATGTCCATGTGCATCACTACTTCCAAAAATACAGCAGGTATCATACGATAGTCAGTCCAGAGCCGAAAACAGCTGGTGCACAGGAAGGCAGCAACCACTCGGCACCGACACCGGAAGCCCGGAAGGGGGAGAGCAATCGAGAGCAAAATAGGCCGAGGAAACGGGACAGGGCAGAAAAGCGACGAATCAGCGAATCTTGCTTCTTTTGTATTATTTGCCGACACAACACCACGACAGGTGGAGGAGCCGACATTGAGAGGCATCGCATTAGCCCTGACCCGCTGATGTCATGTCCTTCACCAACGCCCCTGTAACGCGCAGCCTCGTCCTGGGCCTTGTCTCGGCGTCGATAGGCGCGAGCCTCTTTGACATCAAGCACTACTTCTTCATCTTGATCGACCCACAGATCCTGCGATACCACCAGACATGGCGTCTGCTGACGTATCAACTCTGCTACACCAACTCGTCCGAAGTGCTGTTTGCCTGCATGACACTCTACCAGATGCGTGTCGTTGAGCGCATGTGGGGATCTAAGAAATACGCAGTGAGTTGGCGTCTCCTTCCTGTGCTAATCGCCAGCTTCCCTTCTGCCGACGGGCTACTAACGACAACCGGGACAGTCCTTTATTGCCACGACAACCCTCCTCACGTCTGTCATACCACCGGTCCTGGCCTGTGTGCTGAGGGTCATAACACTCGGCCACGTCAACTATATCCCGGCCGGTCCGACAGCCGTCGTATTTGCGATTTTGGCCCAATACTATTCGATAGTGCCGCACATGTACACATATCGGATAGCTTTCTCGTCAGCGGCCGAGCCGCCGCCCGAGAGTACCGACGACTTTGCGGGCGTCGCCTTTTCAGACAAGTCGTACCGCTACTTCCTTGCGGCACAACTAGCACTGTTTCAGTGGCCCGGCTCGCTGTTGACGGCAGGCGTTGGCTGGATTGTTGGCCACGCGTGGCGCAACGGCGTGTTGCCCGACCGGCTGACACGGTGGCGCATTCCCGGCTGGCTGGTGGGCGAGCGGCCGTACAAGCGCCGAGAGGAGTTTGAGGGCCTGCGCAGACGGTTGGAAGAGGAGGACGCGGTGCCAGGTGTTGCCAGCGCGGCCAGCGGAATCGACGGCGGGTCGGGCGATGCGGGCAGACGGCGGAATATGGGACAGCAGGTCCTGGACCGATTCGGGGGTTCTCTGTAACAAGGCAATAACGCAAGCAAAGACGATGCACAGCCTCGTTTGTGTGACATTACATAAGCAACAATACAGCAAACTGGCATAATCGGAGATAGTTCTATGTGCTCTGTAAGATAATAACGAATGGCGTGAGAGTCGTGTGTGCGACGGGGCTTGGATACATTGCTGTGAAGGAGATGGCCCCGGTTGGACAAAGGCGAGGTTTCATGAAGATCTACCGGCAAGCCCGTAGTGGATATGGCGAGATTTAATATGAATATACAGAAGCCTCACCACAGCGTTCTAGCCGTCAATGGACGCTAAGTTGCAAGCGGCGGCCCCACAAATCCACCAAAACGGGCCTGCAGCAATAATAATAGCTGCAGCGCAGAGAAAGGCTTAGCCCGGGAGGCTTGGGGAAGCGCAAGGCGGATCAGCTGGCCCTGGCTAGTAACGAAGCGCGGAAAAAAGGAGTACGGATACACAATAATAAGACACACGTAAGATAGCCTGCATGAAAAGCAGAGCGCGTTCCCCTTAATCGACCGTTGCGTCCCATCCCTTCTTCTCTGCGTCCAGACTGCAGACTCCTCTTTCGTTGGAGCCTGGCTCCTTCCTTCTCTAAGCATTCGCTCCTGCCTCCTCACAGCTGAAGCTTTCGATTGGCTCTCTGGCACCCCTGGATCTACCGTCTCAGATCCGCCTTCTCCTTTTCTGGGCGCGACGCTTTTTCTTAAACATCGAACTCCAGCTTCAGCCATACGCAGTCTTCCCCCGCCTTGCGCGAATTAGGCGACAGTACGCGAAAGCACGCGACCAGAAGCCCGAGAAGGACAGGACGAGAACCGGTTTCCGAATACGATTCTGCGACTATGATGCCTTGACGAAGAGGGACATCGAGAGGTGCTTGAGCTGATATCTCGGATCCGCTACACGCAGCGACATATGACACAGACACCATCACACACACACACACCCTCTCTCGCAGAGACACACATACATACATAGACACACTATGAACGGAACTGGAACGAGGAGAAGCTACGACATGGACCCCGCTCCTTTATCCCTATCCCCGTTTCGAGACGTCAAGCCGAGCCCCCGGGCAATGGTCAACGGCTACAGAGAGGAGGTCATGGACGGGTTCGAGACACGGCGGCCAAAATACAACCCAGTAAGTGGGCGGCTAGGTGGCGGCCGGAGCTAGCCGTTTGCGGCCGCAGTCGCTCGACTTGCTGACTTGTAACAGATGAACGCCGACCGACCGCAGAGCTCGCCCCTAGTGGACCTGAAGGATCCGATCCAGGTGCACCTGCTGACGGAGACGGCGTTGGCCGACAGCCGGGAGTGGGAGATTCTGTCGCAGGAGGAGGTGGACGGCCTGAAGAAACAGGTCCTTTCGCTGACACAGCGCATCGAGCAGACGCGGGCGAACCTGGCGATCCAGTCCAAGTACCGCGATGCGGCCATCTCGATGACCAAGCTGTACTCGCCGGGGAAGCGACGCAGCATCCTGGGCAACCGAGACAGCGGGGGCGATGGGGTGCGTGAGGCAGAGGCAGAGCGGGCGGCGTGCGAGCGGCGATGCGAGGAGCTTGCGTCAGAGCTGTTCGCACTAGAGAAGCGAATCATGGAGCCACAGCGGCAGCTGTTGCAGCACACGGCCGGGATCCTGCAGCTCACACACAAGGCGACGGCGAGACGACAGGTGACGCCGGCGAACATACATGCGATCAACGGCATTCCAGGCAGCCCCGAGAGCCTATACACATACTCCAACGGGCGGGAGAGCATGGAGCTGACGTCCAGCCCAGACGGCCTGGACGAGCGCGGACTGTATCTGCCGATTGGGCTGGAGCAGCAGATGAGCCAGCAGGCGACGACAAACGTGATCAAGATCCCGCAGAAGTCGCCGATCCGCAAGGAGGCAAAGGAGCTGCGGGACGAGACGACGCGGCTGCAGACAGAGTGCGAGCAACTGCAGGCGTCCAACGAGTCCTTGGGCCAGGAGCTGAACACGCTGCAGACCGAGAGCAGCGAGCAGCAGCAGGTGGTGGCCGACGCCGAGCAGCGGATGGGGTACATCAACGGCCGACTCCGCGAGGTGGTGGTACAGCTCGATCCGGAAAAGTACGACGGCTTCCAGACGCCTCCGGTCGTGAGCGACAGCAAGGCGGGAGCCGGGCTGGTCGATCAGCTGCAGTACCTGGACGAAACGATGCAGACGATCGAAGGCGAGCGGGAGAGGTTGGTGTCAGCCATCACAGGAGTGGCCAAGTCGGAGGAGCTGTTCCAGCAGATCGAAGAGCAAATGGCGGCGGTGAACGGCCAGATTCAGCAGATGCTTTCGGCAAAGAGCGGCGGCGACGACGACGACGGCAACCTCGCGCCGGTGCCCGCTACATCCAGCACGGGCTCGGAAGGAGGGGCGGAGGCGGGTATCGACGAGCAGCTGAACTGGCTGCAGGGAGCTCTGCCGGTGCTGGAGTCGGAAATGGCGCGGGCGGGCGATGCGTCAGGGGCACGGCAGACGGAGCGGGATTCAGCAGAACGAATCAACACAGTGCTGAGCGGACTCTGGGACATTATGCAGTCCGGGTTGATGGAGCTGCAGCGGAAGCGGACAGAGCGCAAGACGTTGCGGGCGAATCGAGGCCTGGCAGCAGACGACGGCGACGACGAGGACCTGTCGGGCGACGAGTCACCGATGGGCGTGGACAAGCCGTACTCACTGGAGGCATTTTCAGCCGAGGTGCAGTGGCTGTACGAACAGACGACGAAGCTGCGGGAGCACAAGTCGGTGCTGAAGCGGCAGGTCAAGCAGCAGCGGGAGCTCAACAACAAGTCGGACGCACAGAAGGACGAGGAGCTGCGCAACAAGGAATTGCAGCTCGAGGAGGCGCGGCAGGCGACCGAGGCAGCACAGGATGAGTTGGCGCAAGCGCTGACGGACCTGAACGTGTTACAGCAGCAGTTGCTGGAGCACACGGAGGCGTCGGTAGCGACAGAGGGCGTGCAGGAGCAACTGGCCGAGCGAGACAGCCGGGTGGCGACACTGGAGGCCCGAGGCACAGAGCTGCAGAAGGCATTGGCGGCAGCACAGGCAGACGTGGCCGAGATTGCAACACAGCTGCAGGAGGCAGCCGGAGCAGAGCAGGCGGCACGTAAGTCGGAAGCAGCAGCCAAGGAGACGGCAGAACAAGTCCAGCAGCAGGCCCAGCAGCAGGTCCTGCAGGCACAAGAAGCGCAAGAAGCAGCACGGCTGGCATCACAGCAGGCAGCCCAACAGGCGCAGGAGGCCCAGCTGGCATTGCAGGCGGCCCAGGAGGCTCAGCTGGCCCAGCAGACACAGCTGGCAGAGCTAGCTCAGCAGTCGCAGCAATCGCAGAAGGCGGTGCAGCAGGCCGAGGAGACGACACGGCAGCTGCAGCAACAGCTGCAGGAGGCACAGGAGGCAGCAGAGCGGGCGGGACGCGAGGTGCGAGGCAAAGAGGAGGAGCTGGAGCGGCTCAACGACATGGTGGTGGAGCTGAAGACGGAGGCAACGATTGCCAAGGCCGAGCTGGACGGGGCGTACGGGTCGCGACGGCAGCGGGCGGCCGACGTGGCAGCACTGGCCAAGTCGTCGGCAGACGAGGCGCTGCAGGAGCAGCTGGCCGGCCTGAAGGAGGAGCTTGCCGGCACGCTGAAGGAGTACGAGGACCTGACGCGGGACTCGGTGGCGGCCGAGCGCGACAAGGTCGACCTGGAGGGCCAGCTGGACGAGGCGCTGGCGGCACGGGCGGCACTCGAGGCTGAGGCGCGGGCGCTGCGCGAGAAGCTGGACGTCGAGGTGACCGCACTCAAGGAACAGCTCGATGTCGAGAGGCTCAAGGTTGTCGGCGGCAATGGCACGCGGGCCGGGGCCAGCCTGCTGAGCGACCAGTTCCGAGCGACGATGAAGGAGGAGCGGAAGAAGTTTCAGGAAGAGCTACGAGTAAGTTGTGAGGTGGTTGTGTTGTGGTGTTGTGGTGTTGTGAAGTCGTGAGGGATGTTTTGATGGACTCCTGCTGACATAATCACAGGGCGAGCTGGCACTGAGACGGAAGCTCGAGGACGAGCTCCGAACGCTGAGGCGGGCTGCCAAGCCGGCCAAGAATCCTCCCAGCCCACCGGTCGACAAGCCTACAGGCTGAGCTGGGCGACTGGGAGGCTGACAGGCTGGCAAGCTAGGCTAGCAAGCCCCGGACAAGGCGGGCCTACACGGGCAATCTGACAAGCCAGGCTGACAAAGCAGTCACAACCGACAAGCAGGCCGACAAGTCAAGCTGACAACCCGACAGCCAGCACACAGCCACGACAGAACGGCCAAAACGACCTAAAAGGCCCGGCAGGCAGCCGGGTCGAAGGAGTTGCTGGTGTATGAATACGAATGTCGCTTTTCTCTGACAATGCTGCATTTGAAAGAAGACATCCATGGGATGGGTTTTGCATGGAGGAGTTTTTGCGGCGGTATGTGTGCTGAGTATCTTGTCTTTCAAGCTTCTTCTTTTCACGTTTTCCTCGCTTCCTTTTCTACATGTCTCGCAATTTTGTACATATAGGGGGCATTAGCGACAGGCCGTATTCTGCCTGCTCGGGCGCAGGTAGAGAGATAGAAATGAAGTATGGTTGTAGCTTAGCTTTAGTTTTGTGATATAGGCTTTGAGGACAGTGCGCATGCCGCTCCATATCTGCACACTGTATATGATATCTGCTCTAGTCACATGTCGACTATTTTGGAGCAGCCCATCTACAGGAGACGAGAAGAGACGAGGCCATCCCCGAGACAATCGCCCAGACGTCAGACAAACGTCCCCCAAGACAACGCCCCGCCGGCCAGAGACTGGAAATGGGTGCCCAAGACGACGCTGCCGCCTCCACCGCGGCCGCCATGAGAATCGACCCTGCACGGGCTGCCGTTCTGGCCGCCAACATCCAGGCCGTGCAGGAGCGGATAGCTGCAGCAGCTGCGGGCCGGTACGTTTTGGGGTTTTGGGTGTCTTTTTGGCGTCTCTTACTTTTCGCTGTCCTCCTCTCCCTTCTCTCTTCCTCCTACTCACGCACGCTTCAGTCCGGTCCGGCTCGTTGCCGTCAGCAAGCTCAAGCCGGCCAACGACATTGTGGCCCTGCACGAAGGCGCGGCCAAGCAGGTGCACTTCGGCGAGAACTATGCGCAGGAGCTGCGCGACAAGGCGGCGCTGCTGCCGCGCAGCATCCAGTGGCACTTTATCGGTGGTCTGCAGTCGGGTGAGTTTTGGGGGTTTTTTTCTTCTTTTTTCTTTTTTTTTTTTTCCTTTTTTTCTTTCCTCCTTTTCTCCTTTTCCCCCTCCTGCCATCTCGTCCTCCATCCTGACACGGCCAGGCCACTGCAAGGGTCTCGCCCGCATCCCCAACCTGTGGTGCGTCTCCAGCATCGACTCGGCCAAGAAGGCCAGGCTGCTCGAGGCCGCCCGGGCCGCCTTTGTCCACGAGCAGCAGCAGGCTGCATCGTCGCCGGCCGCCGCCCTGCCGCCCATCCACGTGCACGTCCAGGTGAACACGTCGGGCGAGGCGAGCAAGTCGGGCTGCGCGCCCGGCGACGACACCGTGGCCCTGTGTCGCACCATTGTCGACGAGTGCCCCCACCTGCGGCTGCTCGGCCTCATGACCATCGGCGCCATTGCGCGCAGCCGGGCCGCGGACGCCGACGCCACCGAAAACCCCGACTTTGTCGCGCTCCGCGACGAGCGCGACCGCGTCCAGGCAGCCCTGCCGGCCGCACCGCTCGAGCTCAGCATGGGCATGAGCGACGACTTTGTCGGCGCCATCGCGTCCGGCAGCGGCGAGGTCCGCGTCGGCAGCACCATCTTTGGGCTGCGGCCGCCCAAGGCGGAGGCAAAGCTGACCGCATAGGCGGATCGACGGAACGACGGAAAGACAATGAGAGAGAGGCGGCCGGCAGACGACAGCGTCACGAGGAGCACGGCTGGACGGACATCCTACGGCACAATCACCCCGTACAGGCAGTAGCAGACTATACCCGAGAAAACAGGCAGACAAATGTGCATACTTTTGTCCCTACAGTTCCCAACGGGGTGAAAAAAGGCTAAAACGACCAGACAAAGCTCCGGTATGATGCAATATCAAAAAGAGAAAACCAAACGCGAAGCCGACGATATGGACGGGAGCAGAGAAAGTGCCAAGGGGCCGAAAGAAAAAACAGAAAGGGCAGACTTGGGAAAAGATATAAACAACGTAAAACAGGTTTTAAATAAAGCATGCGTGGCTGAGAAGGGCTACAAGAAGCAGCTCGGACTGGACGGCTGCTGTGGCTGTGGCTGTGACTGTGGCTGTGGTTGTGGCTGAGAGGGGCTGTCTAGCAGTTCGTGTCCATTTCCAGCGACGACATCCTCCACCTCGACCTGCTGCCACCCTGCGGCCAGCTTCTAGCGGCCGTCGTCGGGCGACACCATGACGCTTCCAAAGATGTCGGAGATGTCTCGCTGCGTCGGCTGGCGCGCCGGCTCTGCATGGGACACGCCCTGGGCCAGCCGGCTCTGCATCAGCTTGAGCAGCACCGGCGGCACGGACTCGTCGGTGGCGCGGATGGTGAAGCGGATCATCTGTGAGAGATGGGGTGTCAGAAAAAACGGAGAAAGAAAGAAAGAAAGAGAGGGGAAAAAAAAAAAAAAAAGAACAAACCTGTGTGGTATAGTTTGGCTCCAGCCGCATCAGACAGCCAAACTTGCCGCCTTCCGACGTGTGCACCACGCTGGCGCCCACAAAGTTCTTTTGGTTCGGGTCGACATTGTCCAGCAGCCCCCAGCGGAAGCCCTCGAGCGCCTTGCGGATAAAGGACGCGGTCAGCTCGCGCTGGCCGCCGCCGCCGCCCTCCAGCCCAAAGATCTGCTGAGCCTCGCGCGGCGCGCCGCCAATCTGCTTCCACCGCTTGAAAAAGTCGTCGCCCGTCAGCTGCGTCGGGTCCATGAACTTGTGCGCCGTCAGCGGCAGCTTCAGCGTGATCGCCTGCAGCGCGCCGGCCAGGTAGCTGATCCGGATCGTCGGGCTCTTCTCAAACACCCGTCGGGCCTCAAACATGATGACCTGCTGCGTCTGGGCCAAGGACGCGATGCTGGCGTCGGCCATGGTCTTGACGTCCCACGTCAGCCGCCCCTTCTCGCTCGCGTCCAGGTCCAGGGTGGTGGTAAAGGACGTGATCGTCGCCGGCGTCTTGTTGCTAAAGTACAGGATCAGACAGGCCATCTGGCCGCGGTATTCCGACCGCACGCCTACCTGCAGCTGGCCGTCCTCAAACAGGATCCCGTCGGCCCGCAGCAGCAGCCGGTTGTAGCCTCGCTCCCAGCCGGGCGACAGATGTGCCGCGCTCGCCAGGTTCGGCACCTTGGCTGCTGGTGTCGTCGCCGGCATGTCGATGCCCATCAGGTCGTGAGCGGCCTTGTGCTGCGTGCCGTTGCCGTTGCCGTTGCCGCTGGCTGTCCCGTTGCCGTTGCTCGTCCCGTTGCCCGTCCCGTTGCCTGTTCCGTTGCCTGTTCCGTTGCCTGTTCCGTTGCTGCCCAGGCTGCCGCCCCCATGGCCGTTCTGCTCGTTCACGCTAAAGGCTCGCTTCAGGCCCGGGTTCTTGACCATGCCCAGCTCGGCCGAGTCCGTGTTGGCGTCCTTACCGCCCAGCACCCACGTCCGCTTGTCGCTCGTGTTTGCGTGCTTCTGGTGCAGCCGCGACAGCAGCGCCGACTGCCGCTCCGGGAACGGTGGCATCTCGTCCAGCACCGTCCGCAGCAGGTCGTCGGTCTGCATGTTGACCAGCGCCAGGTACTCGCATGCCCGTTGCTGCAGCTCCGAGTCCAGCGCGTGGCTGAACACCTCAAACACCTGCACCAGCTGCGGCTTGATCTCCGGAAACAGGTTCACAAACTTGACAAAGCACGACAGGATCATCGCCCGCGTGCCGGCTGAGCAGGCTGGCACCTTTCCGTGCAGCGCCAGGAACTGCTCGATCGGGCTGCACCCGCGCTCCTCCGCGATCAGGTGCCCAAACTCGCCCAGGATGTACGCCCCGATCTTGACCAGCGTCTCGTGGCAGTGGTCCTGCTTCACGTACATCAGGCTGTTCTTGGCCGCGTACACCTGCAGCTCCTCGTTGTTCGTCACGATCTGCGTCACCCGCTGCCACACCTCGTCGCTCACGTGGTCGCCGGCCATTGCGATCAGCCGCAGCGTAATGTCCACGTACCACTGCACGTCGGCCGCGTACTTCTCCGTCAGGATGGCAATCTTCAGCACCATCTCCTCGCGAATCGCAAAGTCGGCGTTCTGCAAGTAGTGCAGCAGCTCCCCCACAATCTGCTGCGCGTTCGTCCCGTCGCACATGCTGTACAGCAGGTCCAGGCCCTTGCGCCGCACGCTAATGTCCCGGTCCCGCAGCGAGCCGACGATGATGTCCTGGTGCTGCTTGATCGGGTCCAGCGTGTCTGCCCGCGCGGCCAGGTGTGTCATCGCTTCGAGTCCGAGGTACCGCACGTTCGTCTCGCGCGACTGGATGAACTTGCCCAGCCGTGTCGAGATCTGCTGCATCAGCGCCTGCTCCGTGTCCAGGTGGATGATCAGGTTGATGGCCTCGAACAGCACCGCGTTCTGCGCGTTGTTCTGCTGCACGTTCTTGTTCGTCTCCATCGCCTGGTTCAGAATCTTCTGCAGCGACTCCCGGATCATCTCCCGCACGTGGCTGTCCTCCGACGGCGGGAAGTACTGCAGCAGCCGCAGCAGCTTGATCTGGATCCACGGGCACGGCACCTTGTAGTAGAGGTAGTCCACCGTGTACTCGCCGTCCACTATGATCCGCTTCAGCCGTGCTGCCGCCTTGACGTACGCCCCCTTGTACTGCTCCTGGTTGTCCTGCGCCAGCGCCATCACCAGCGACGTGACCGACAGCGCCACTCCGAGGTCCACGTCGTCCAGCAGCGAGATAATCCGTTCCGTCCATTGCGGCTGCATCACGTCGGGGAACTTGCGATACAGCCGCAGCAGTGTGAGCGCCGCCTTCTTCTTGACAAATGATTTGGATGTCCTGGCATGTCAGCGCCAACAGGAACAGAAGGAAGAACAAAAAGGAAAGAACACAAGAACACAAGAACGCAAAAAACTCACGGCGAGATCAGCAGCCGGTGCACCTCCCCGCTCAGGGCCTCGCCCATCTCACGGCTGCCAATGTTGGCAATGGCGTGCAGGGCCAGGCAGTTGAACAGCTCGTTGTGGTCCAGCAGGTCTTTGCGTATGCTGTTGACCACCAGGTGCAGCAACTCATGCTTCTCGTGTAGGAAGAGCGTCATGGCCAGGTAGCCGATCTGCTTCTCCGAGTACTTGTTGGCCGAGATCAGGTTGACAGCCTCGAGGTGGCCAAAGTCAACATTCCAGCCGAGTATGTAAATGTAGAGTAGCTGTCGGCCACGCTGTCAGCACGAGCCCACGCCCTTCCTCCTGGCCGCCCGATCGTCTCACCTTGCACACGTATTTCTTCTTGTGGTATCCGTTGAGGTTGCCATCTTTGAACTTTTGCCGGATGTTGGCCAGCTCCTTGTTGATCCGCTTCTCCTCCAGCTCGCGGGCCCTGGCATTCCGCAGGTCGGCAATGAACTGCACCAGGCCGCGCATGTTCGAGTTGCTGGTGCTCGACCGGCCCAGGAAGCCGCCGGTCGAGGACGACATGGCTGCAGTGCTGGTGGTGTATGCGTGTGTGTGGGAAGGGTCTCTGGTACGTCTGCCGATGCCGTATTACTCCATGTGGAAGCTGGCGATGTCGGCCGGGAAGAACGGAGGCTCAGCTCCGAAACGACGCGGTCGGCACGAGAGTTCGGAGATGAGCAGGGCTGAGAGACGCGCACCCGATCGATCGTTTGGCCAAGTCGTCAGAATGCACAAAGAGAGCCGGATCGGAGACGAACAGGCAGCGTGGCTTTCTGCCGTCGCAAAATCACAGTGTGGTGGCGGTAAGGAAGAGAGCAGACGAGGACACGGCGGAGCGACGCACTAAACAGCTGCACTGCGTCTCTCGACCGCCTGAACAGAGGTCTGATCCCCGCGACTTGCCGTTCTGCTCGGCCGCACGTTTTTTTTTGTTCTTTTAGTGCTAGCGCCGCCTCCTTTTTCGCTGTTTGGGTGGTGTGGGTCGAATTGGTCATGCAGGGCCTTGTGGCTGTGCTGCTGTGCTGCTGTGCTGCTGTGCTGCTGTGGCTGCCATTTTTTTCCGCCGGCAGTAATATCCGTATGTCCTCTCCGTTCTCAGCACCACGAGCGCTCTCTTGTTGTCGACCAGCTTCGACAGCAGCCATGGAATAAGAGACTGACCGCCTTTCTCAGGACGAGGAGAACCGCCCGAGAGCAGAACGCTGCGAGAATGTGGCGGCCCCGTCTTCTGAGCCATGCAGCCGCGGCCGCTTTGGTGCGGCCAGCACGCATAGCACCCACCAGCGCTCTCTTGTCCACCCATTGCGCCGCGATTCCGGCCGCAGCTTCGGGCCTGCGCACGCGCCGTGGCTACGCGTCACCGGCCGGCGGAACGGCCGTGTTTGACGTCTTCAACCGGCGGACCAAGTGGCTCCAAAAGGAGCGAGCAGCCGCCGACGTCGAGACGAGCCGGCAGACCGACTACCTCAAGGACGAGGTGGCCTTTCGGCTGTGCGAGCGGCTTCTGGTGCGGCCCTCCTGTCGGCGACAAGACGACCGAGGCCAGACGGCAGGCTGACAGGCGCTCGCAGGACATCAAGCGCACCTTTCCGCGCGCCCTCGACTTTGGGGCCAACTCGTGCAACATTGCGCGGGCGCTGGTGCGGCCGAACCCCGATCCGGACCCGGCGCGGCCGTCGTCGCCGGCGCTGGCGACGCACATTGGCCACCTGACGGCGGCGGAGTCGTCGCCGACGCTGCTGTTCCGCGACGCCGAGCTGCCGTTCAACAAGGCGCTGTCGATGTCGCGTCACGTGATGAGCATCGACGAGGAGGAGGCGGCCGGAGCCAGCATCGGCATCCCGGGCGCCGAGAGCACGACGACGGCCCCGTTTGCCCCCGGCTCGTACGACCTCGTGCTCAGCAGCCTGAGCCTGCACTGGATCAACGACCTGCCGGGGGCGCTGACGCAGATCAACCGGCTGCTCCGGCCCGACTGCCCGTTCCTGGGCGCGATGCTCGGCGGCGACTCGCTCTTTGAGCTGCGCACGTCGCTCCAGCTGGCCGAGCAGGAGCGCCGTGGCGGGCTGTCGCCGCACGTGTCGCCGCTGGCCGACGTCCGCGACGTCGGCGGGCTCATGCAGCGCGCCGGCTTCAACATGCTCACCGTCGACGTCGAGGACATCGTGGTCGACTACCCCGACACGTTTGCCCTCATGGCCGACCTCCAGGCCATGGGCGAGAGCAGCGCCATCCTCGGCCGCGAGATGGGCCCCATCGGCCGCGACGTCCTGCTCGCCGGCGACGCCATCTACCGCGCCCTGCACGGCAACCCCGACGGCTCCATCCCGGCCACCTTTCGCATCATCTACATGATCGGCTGGCACCCGTCCGAGAACCAGCCGAAGCCGCTGGCCCGCGGCAGCGGCCAGATCAACCTCAAGGACATTCTCGAGCAGAAGTGAGAGTAGACCAAGACGAATGAAAATGAAAATAAATAAACAGAATCTACGTCAATGGCGGTCTGTTGCCTTCTCGTAGACAAGGCCGGGCAGAGATCGGGACACGGATCAATTAACGCAGCAGAAACAAGGCAGCAGCGGATCCGTCTCCTCTGTCTATGGCCAACCTCCCGTAATCAAGTGCAGACCGTCCCCTCTCCTAGATAATAGCAAAAAGCGGCAATGCTTCTCCTCTCCCTCTTTAATTGTATCCCGTATCCTCTGTAGTCTCCTCACACCCTCCGCCAGTCGGTCATTGTACGCTGTATGCTCCCAACCCCGGCCACCTCCACCACCTTCTCGTGCCAGCTCAGCAGCACGCTCATGCCACTGGCCGAGTTGTCGTTCATGCCGCCCGGTCGGCCGCTCATCTGGCTGAAGCCCGTCTGCTGTGGCGTGATGCCGCGAGTCGGTGTGCGCGGTCCGCTGCTCGCCGGCGCCGCCGAAGAGGCCATGCCCTTGTATCTGCAGGTAAAGGGGTCAGCAATGGCCGTGCCACACGCACCGGCTCCCCGGCTCCCACACTCACAGGTACTTCATCAGCACGTCCAGCAGCTCGCTGCCGTTCTCCGACGCGTACAGCCGCGACAGCAGCGGGTTCATCTCGCTCGCCTTGATCGACTGCAGCACCTCGACGACCGTCTGCATCGCCGCCTCCTTGGCCGCGTAGGACCCGGCATAGACCGGCATCTCCAGGCAGCCGCGCAGGGCGCCGTCGTTGTCGCCCGCACGCAGCAGCTGCCGCACCTGGCTGGACAGCTGCCGCACCTCGGCCTCGCTGATCTCGGCCACGGGTGGCCGCATGATGGACGTGTCAAAGTTGTACGGGCTGTCCTCCTCGAGGGCATCGATGTTGATCGTGCGCCACGCATCGCTAAACGACGAATCCGACACCTGCTGGATGATGGACATGGCTGGCAATGTGCAGACGGGACTGGCTCGGGATGGTGTGCGTGTGCTGATGGCCGACCTTGCCGTTGAAGTTGTTGCCGAGACGTGTGGCTTTGGATTCTGGCGGGGAAGATCGCCCGCTTTGGCATAGGTGCCTGACAGCTGGCGGCCGCCAGCGCCCCACTATAATTCACCCGCACTCGGCCAATTTCACCGGAATGGCCGCCTGCCAGTTTGCGGCTGGATCAACTCTGCTGCATCGTAGGAAATCTCCGTGCTGCTGGGCCTCGTTTCAGGCTTGCGATTGTTGGAGGTGCTGTCAATTGCCACTGCTTGGTTGCATTTGTTGCTGATTGAAAAGGGCGACGTCATAATTACTTATGTCAGGTTCCGAGACAGCAACAAGACAGGTTAAAAGGATCCCGTAGTAAAGGAATAAAAGGTAAACTGTTTCGTAGTTTGTTACAATAAACAACTGAAATAGTTTCCCTTCTATGAGTGTTGCAAGACAACATTCCAAAGCGAGATGAACTGTTGAAGATTGCTTAATTCAGTCTTCGCCAGACAACTTTAAGTTGGAATCATGCCTAAACTGCAAGTTATAATACACGAGATGTCCTTAGTTCTACATAGAACTACGTCGCTTGTCTGCACGAAATGTTGACTTTAGCGTCGCTAGGTTTAAACATAGGAGAGTATGTGCCAATTCCTTTGTTGAGAGAGCATGTTATTGCGCTTCGCATATTCACAAAAGCAGTTCTAGCACACAATACCAATTGATCTTGGACAATTGTGAGTTACAGACCTTTGTTTTCGTAGAAGAACATTGTTTGTCGAGGGACGAGATATCAAGGCGTGTCCCTGAAAGTAAACATTGGGAAGTGAGAATTGTCAACTTTATTGAGTACGAGCAATATAGCTAAAAGACTGCACACATTCAAAAATGGTTCCCTGCCCCAGAATCGTGCCAATCAATAGTCTATAAGACAGTCTATAAGACAGTCTACAAGACACAGCTTCTCTTAGTCTTCTCACCAAGGCCAGACAAAAGTGCACTTGGATTGTAAACATATACGATTGCGTACATTTGGAATTCGTTTAGCCAACACAAACACGATTTGTATGGTATTACATCTTGCGATTGGTACTGAGTCACTATCCAAAGATGCGAGCCAGGTAGAGGAGAGAGTCACATCACCGGCCGTATAAGTGCCTAGGAATGGGATTCTCAAAAGTACAGATTACAAAAACAGGAGAAGACTCCTTGAACATATTCTATGGCATTGAACTGTCTTCTATCGTGTTCGCTCGCGTACTCCGTAGTTAATAAAACCATTCCAGTCTCTGGTTCGGTTCCAGATCGCAATATGCTTTCGAAAATTGATAGGTGACCAAGATTACTGCTACAGTAGATCATCTAGGGAGGTCAGTCATGAGCAAAGATGTAATTTCAAGACCAAATCTGCCCACGATCTGCTACCTCTCTTAAACAAGAGAGGCCTCCAACGACAGCAGAACCATGGTAACAAATGCACCGCCCAGCTGCCCTGGCTGCCCTGGCTGCCCAACCTGCTTTCTAGGGGCACCCTGTCTCGCAGCTTTGCACAGTCATTTCGGTCCTTAATTCAGCTACATATACCGACACTACGAATGCCGAAAGCTACGACACACGTCCATGACACAGCCCCCGGCAATTGAGCATCTCCAGAACCTCTCTACGGGCAGAATGCCAGTTGCACTTTGCTCTGCGTTTGAGACTCCGAGCCGGACAGCCCGGGATTGTCCGCGTGCGCCGAAGTGACCTCACACTGTGGCGGTCGCCCCTCCGATAGGCAGTTACGGCAACTGAGCGCATTCTTGTAATTGTCCAGCGATGCTGCAGAGGTGGCGATGCGCAAAAATAACCGACAAGGCATCTGCCGTGAAGCTGCCCGTACACGCATTCACTCGCCCCGTAGTTTTACCTGGACGCGTACGCCTGCATATGCCGACACGTATGGACGCATTGCTGCGACGGGGATTCTTCAAACAGTCGAAGAACCGATTTAGTATCTGCCTTGGTGCGTGTCCGACGTACTCCATAGTGCTTCATGGGACGGTTTATGCGTGCCCTTATCTGCCGGGGTATACCTTGCAGGCCAAGGCCCAGGCCGTGGTCCCTGTCCTGGTCGAGCCATAGTCAGCAATAAAAAAAGTTGGCAGGAGACAGACAGGCAGCACCTTCATGATCTTATTTTGTATTGCCATTCTCGTTACGGAGTCGTACTACGAGAGCATCCTCCGCCGACTTTCCGACGACTGTTGCGCTGACACTTGGCATATATCGTACGGAGTACTCCGTACGCGTTCTGGCGGTAAGGCGAAGCGAAAGCGGGAGGCTAGAGTAACAAAATGACAGCTCACCTCGATGCACATGGGGAGCGGGACCAGAACGACCGTAGAACAATTTGGATGGGGGGGAATTAGCAGAGAACATTACGGAGCACGAGGTGGCCCAACCACAGGAAACAGCATTTACGAGTTCGGTATGGCGGTCGTACGGCAAAGGGCCCCCCCTACGCTTGACGATTCCGTCGCGTGGACAGCAGAAGAGGACAGGGAAGCTTGTGAGCTGTAAGATGCTTGTACGATACTGAGTACGAGTACGTAATTACTATGTACTGGCATGTGTCCAGAAGGGGAGAGGGGGGTGTGATCAAGAAGCGACTTGTTGGTGGAAACAAACCACTAAAAAAACTGGAATGAGCGTAAACGGCTCCCTATCCGTGAAGCTACCGGCTAGAAGGTGCCGGACAGCAAGAGAAGAGAGGGGGGCACTTTGTCCCTCGGTAAGTGACCTGGGACGTCCTTGTGTCTTCCGGCGTTTTTTCCAAACAGAAAGGGATTTTTAAAATTAGTGAGCAAGCCGGTTGGTAGGCGCCATGTCACCCAAGGCGAGAACAGAGCCACGAGAAGGCAAGGTGGAGCTGGCTGCAGGAAGCGGAACGCTTCCCGAGCCCTGGTCCGTTACTATGTCTGTATCGTATGTATTACTCCGTACTATGTAAGATACTCCGCACTAGGGATCAAAACAGCCGGTATATTTGATCGGCGATGAAACTGCTGCATGCTCGTACAAAGTACGGAGTACGATGGACGCTACTGGCAAGTTTTGCCTTCCGTGAGGCTAGGGACAGTGGACGGGACAGCCGGATCGCTGCCGGCAGCAACGGTCGCCTCCCTCTGGCGCTTGCAGCGTGCCATGTCGTCTGGATGGAGTCCGTACACCTTGTTAGCGTCCAGATGATGAAGGGGGGAGATCTGCGAATGAAGACGTCGGAAAGCAAGCGAGCACCCCTACATGCGTCGTAGCACGGCGGTTGCTTGTTTGGCGGCGTCGGTCTCGTGTCGTCCTACATAGTACTCCGTATGCCTCTCTGTCCTGGCGGCTGCTCTGGCGACAGGGTCCCAGAAAAAAGGGGCAGGTTCCACCCAGACATTCCCGGTCAAGAGCAGTCCGTCTCTTTCTGGGGCCTTTCGGGTGGGCCCAAGGCGTGGCTGTCCCGACCGATTGGATACAACGGAGTGAAGCTGCTCTGCCCGGCCAGTCTGTCCTCGTCGAGAGCGGCCTGGCTCTGCTCCGTACGCCGTAAACCGGCCAAGGGCCCGGCTCTTGAGGCACAATGGAGCACGGGTGCGAGCACGGGTTCGCACAGGCACCAGCCCCGTCGGCGATGATGCGTGCGTGTACGAGGGCGTCGGGCACGATGCGGCATTGGGCTTCAGGGCGTCCTGCGAGTATCGTGTGCTCGCAAGAGGGCCAGCCGATTGAGCTTGGATGTCGGTGGGCTCCTGCCGGCTGTTCACCGCCTTCAAGGATCAGGAGCCCGGCTCACACGGACCCGCCGTTCTCGTACACAGTACACGTTTCTGGATCGGCTGGGAGCATGGACATCCGGAGGCTGCTACCCAAAGGTGCTGTTGTCGTCCAGCCGTAGCGTGTGCGATGCGGCCATTCTGGCCCCGATGGAGAAATACCATACGAGTAACCTAATCTTATGACTACAGGAGCAATCTACGTCGTATAGCGAAGACGGTGAGGGACACATGGCAAGGCCAGAAACCGGTCGCAGATCAATGCGAAAAGGAGAGCGGGATCACCAGCCGAAAAGCTCGTGACAGCTGAGCCGACAAGCTTGGCCGAAGATGCAGCCAGATCGGTCCTTTTCTGGCCAGAGCGGGCAGATGACGACGACGAAAGTTCGGTGTAATGGCGCTGCAAGGTCAACAGAGCAACGCACTGTCACGAATCGTCCACTATTCGAACAGTCTCGAACTATGCTCCCTGTTTCAGGCAAGGCGTTGCAAGGGGTCCTGCCGTGGTCTTATTGGAACTGGCCGTTTTTAAATAAGAACAGAGAAAAACAAGTGGTTAATTTCTTGTTCCTACGAGTACGAGTAATACGCGGGCCGAAACAGCTCATCATGTGCATTGGTGTCGCTAGTCTTATCAACCGCATCTTACGACCTTGCTGTGGGCGAGAGGGAATGCCGGCGTCAAGCAGAACAATCAGGCGATTGAGCATGATGCGGTTAGGCCCGCAAGTCCCTAAAGTCCCCGTAACTCACCTGCGCTGTAGCGCCGGTTATAGCGCATCCGATTGCCACGCCGTAGGGCGTCTCCAGCAAGGTGTGCGATACTCGTACAGCGATTGAGCATGGCACCGAAACTTGTCAGACGTCCGCAGCGATACGACGTGGAGGTCTGGATTTGGTGCCAAGCTGTCTGCCTGGGTTCCACCGGCCTGGAAGGTCGCCGTTTTATGCACACCCCTTCGTGTTTGTCGTGGCTGTCGTGTTTGTAGTGTTTGCAGCTTCTGCTCTGCTGTCTGCCTCGTACCCGAGCCATACAAGGCGTCTGGACTCGAGGAGCACGGGTACGATTGGACGAGTGAGACAATGTCTCGGGCAGCGATGCGAGCCGCTGCGGCCGGGTCTGCGGCCCTGTGGCCTGGATCGTCAGCGGACGAGGCTGTCACGTTGCGAGCAGGACAGCAAGCCAGGCAGTGGGCGCAGCAGCGGCAGCAGAGCAGCCAGCTTGCCCGAACGCTTGCCCGAACGTGTGTCAAAGTCGCGGTGGATACCTGCATACGGATACGGCCTGCGGCGGACGTCTGCTGGTCGGGTTGCACAACCAACTTGGCAAACCTGGCTGATGGGCACATGTCTTCCCCTGCAGCCGGATCCGGATGTTGGCCGCCCCATTGGCCCGCTTTCGCCTCTCACACCGTCTGGACGGGGAATCTTACGGAGCAGGAGCCTGGCCTGGCTTTTTATAGAGCCGGCGAGTGCTTTCCTGCGTCTGGCTCGTACGCGTCTCACGATGGGACGAGCTTGTGCGCTTTGCTGTGCGGTGCGTGCCACGATGTGCTTATGTGCAGCCCTGCTGCCTATCTGGCTGCTCGCCGATCAGCTCGCCGAGTGCACAGGATGCCGTCTGGCTGACCCCCTAAGCTTGGCCGTGAGATAAGATAGGCTGGGTGCATCGCACGAGGAGCAATATTCGCCGTCTAGGCAGTGGTTCGTTACGACTTGGCACGTCGCATTGCTCTGCAGCGTAGCATGGCCGTTGCCCTTTTTGTTCGGGCCGCTGGCCTGATGGCAGGGATGGCAGGGCAGGAGAGCAAAAAGGCTATTAATAATTAGCCCACTCTTGTCGCGATTGGGGACATCTCAACACAGCGAACACGCAAACGATTGCAAGCTTAAACGGCTCCGTCCAGGCAGCAGCAATTACGGAGCCCGTTCCCATTCGTCCGCCGTCTGGTACCAAAGCGACATGGACACTCGGGCCTCGTCTCGCGTTTGGAAGACGAAAAAGGGGCCTTCTAGAAATATTCCACTGCTGGCCCTGCTTAAATTACTGGTAAATGAGGGCCCCCCAAAAACGGGCCGCCTGTTCTGTGCTCCGTAAGATACGTAGAAAGTGGGATTAGCCAGCAGGATAAAAAAAGAAGCCGAATTTGGGCTTAGTCTTCTGGGGTTTGATTGCTTCGGCCATGGGTCTGATGGCAAACGAGTGCGTTGCTAGCGGATGGAAGGACGGAAGGACGGAAGGACGAAAGGGCGAAAGGACGAAAGGATCACGAGGCAGGAAACGAGAGCACGGAGCACAGCATCACAGCAGCACAGCAGCACAGCAGCACAGCAGCACAGCAGCACAGCATCACAGTATCACAGGTGTGCGGTGAGACGGCCGTGCTTCTCAGCTTGTCAGCCTCTCTCTGCTGCCGTGACGCCAGAAAGGGGGAGGGAGACTGCTCAGCCCGCACGATATCTCAAGATACAAACACTAACGGTCGGGGATTACCGCTACGACGGGTACCGGACACTCGCTTGTCAACCTTGTCTGTCTCCCACCAGTGGCGAGAATCATGGGGTCCCTTGGACGAACGGCGGAGACGATACGAAGGCCCAGAGGACCCTCCTTCCTACTCGGTGCGTGCACCTCTTGCCTCTTTCGGCCCCTGATATGAAACATGCGTCTTTTTGCGGGTTTGCGGAGAAGCAACGCAAACCCGATGCTGCTTCTACGGAGTACCTGGCATACGGAGTACGGATAGTAAGATACATCCTATCGCAAGCAGGCACCGTCAGGGGCGCCCTTTCACCCCCAGCACGGCAGGCAGCTCTGGCAGCTTGCCCTTGCAGGTATCATTATTGTGACGTACGCATGTTCTGAGTACAGGTGCGACGCGCCATTCGGCATCGATCGTCTTGCTCTCCTTTTAGTCATTGTGCTCTGCTCGCACTCTGCACTCGCAGGGCGAACGCGAGAAGGGGGGCCCGACTCGTGACTGCGTCGTTTGTGATCTTCTTGTACGATATCTCTTGGCTCTCGGTGGCTGGCCGTCCATCTTCCGGAGATACGACGTTCTCGTTCTTCGACAGCGGGACAGCAACGCGTGTCCACTTGCTGCTGTCACGTTCAATTGCCTCATCCCAGCAGCCCCGACCGCGCGGGCGGACCCTAAACCCGGCCGGTTTGGCTGGATGGACCGCAGGTGGACGCTAATTAGATAGCACCACACTGGTTTCTACGCCGAAAGAAGGTCAGAGAGACCCTGTTGGGTAGCGTGGGGGTCTCTTTGCGACATGATTGTTCGAACGAGGGGCAATGGGGTGCTGAAAGGCAGAAGCAAGGGGGCGGCAGAGAGAGCAAAATGAGGAGGGGCTGAGGACCAGCAAAAAGCAAGAGGCAGTGCTTCCTACGACGGAGAAACCGTCTCGCGCGGAACCGCCGACTCGGAATGAGCTGAAGAGGCTGCCATCTCCCCAGGTCGGTCTAGCACACGAACCATATTGCAACACAAAAGAGCGAGAACAAAGGTAAGGTGCATAGTAGAGCAAAGGCAAGAAGTGGCCCACAGAGTGACACGCGGCTGATTTTCGCCTCCCTAAGAAGAGCCGGTGGCCCAAGCTCATGCAGACGGCTGCTAGCAGGCTTTACGGAGTAACTCGTACAGCGAGCATACTCGCACAGAACGCTAGTAACATGAGATATCTTACGGAGTACTCCGTACATATATGTGCATTCTGCTATTACGAGTGTTCCAAATTTCAGCTGACTTGGAATCGGGCTTGGAATGGCTACAAATGTCTGAGGATGGGCTCCGTAACTCACAAGACGAAAACACAAGTGGAGCGCGGGAAGGATGCCGTGTTCCCAGTGCACATACCATGTATCTTACTATGTAAGATAGGAAGAGGTGTGGTTCTCCAGTTGAAACGTTGCCCAGCAGGTCGAGCGGTCAGAGAGGCGCAAACGGCAGCAGGCTGTCAGAAGTGCATCAATACTACTCCGTACGCAGCGGCGACTCCAGTGTTTGCACGAGCTGGGTCGCCTAAGCCACATCCTCTCAGACGGCCTGGCACCTCCGTCCGACGTGTAACTCGGGCCAATGTGTAGAGAGAAAGGAGCCGGTCCGTACGAGAGCCTGCACCAAAGCGCAGAACGAGGAGCAAAAAGCAAAACGCAAAAAGGACCGTCGCTTATGGGCGTACTCGGCAAAAGCGAAAGCCAATATCAGCCGGCATCTGGCCAACGAACCTAGATTTAGACACACTACTATAGGAACGGAGTCGAAATCGACGGCTCCCGTCTTCCCCGAGTCGAGTAGCGGCTGTTCGGCCCAATTCGGCCCCATTTGGACCCGCCAGAGGCAGCCGCTGTTTGGGGGGCGTTTCCTTTTTCCCCTATTGCGGTTTTCTTTTGATTCTTGCTTTCCGTCCTGCAGCGGCAATCATCCGAGAGACAGTCCACTGGGTTTTGCCCCATACTTTGATGGCATGGCGGAATCGCAACAGAGTAGGATCGCCGCCCCCAGTCCAGCACGCTGTACGCTGTAGTCAGCTGGACAGGCCACCGTCCGGCAAAAGGAATCAGTCGAGTGTGTTTGCATGTCTCGGACCGGCTGCCTCGCCAAGCTGGCCAGAACAGTGCGGCTCGTCGCCGTACGAGTACGGAGTACGATATACGGCGACGATGCAAGGCAACGTTGGCCGTCCTGTTTGACCTCCTGAGGGGGTTCATTCTGGACAACGGGTCGGCGGGCCAGGTATCCGCTACCTGGGTATGTTTGAGAGTTAGCCCCCAAAGGGGGGATGGGGAATGGGGATCAGTCTTTCCTTTCTTTTGGGGCCTGTCTCTCGTCTTTTCTAGTCTCGCTCGGGACGCGAACCCCTGTCGAGAAGCGAGTCGACAGCCAGGCCATCAGGCAGGCACTTTACGGAGCAGCACAAAAAAAAGAAATCCAAAATACTCGTACACACGGAGTACTCCCAGACGCTAGGGGAAGGACCCGCTGTAGCCGTCTGCCGCGGAGTACGACGAGGATCCGATTCCCTCCAGTCGGGTGACTCTCAAATGGTACGGAGTAATTTACGATTCGGCGGGTTTCTGGCTCGTGAAGAGGGCTGAGCCGTGAGATTTGGTGTGGTATCCAACGGAGCCCAGCTTGTGTCCCCGCGGAAGAGCTGGCGAAAAGACGTTCTCCTCGCTGGTCCGGCAGCCAGGTCACTAACTGGCCACCAGACAGGTCCGGCTGGATTGCGACGCACAAGTACCGAGTACGAGTACTTGCATCTTGTGCGTACGATACAGCGTACGACGGCTAGCTCTCTTTTTTTCATCTGAGGCGGCTTCGTTTGGTGGGACGGTACCTGAGCGACGGAACCAGGTGGGCCCCTGTCAGCAGGGGGGGTTACAAGCTGCTACCCGCTAAGCCGTACTTTGGCTCGGCGTGGGCGACAGGGAGGGGAGGGGGGGGTCGCTTTACCGAGAAAGGGCCTGGCGTCTGCAGTTCCAACTCTGTGCAGGTATCTTTTTATTATTCGTATTTCGTGAGGATGAACAGAGGAAGGTGCGTCTGGGTAACATCCTATCTGACCACCCGGACTACAGGGACAAAAAAGCAAAGACAGAAGAAAAGACGGCGCTGTGCTCTGCTGAGAGATTGGGCCTCGATGGCCGAAAAAGAAAGCGAATGTATCGTTTGTACGCTGCTCACTGCACGCTCTCGCTGTGCGCCGACGCTGCGCCGACTCCCAGATCAAGAGGCTCATTCTGCTGGCTATCAGACAGCGACAGCACCCTTCCATCCGGCGGACTTCCCTCTGCTGTCCCCATCCACAAATCGCCTCACCGTCCCTCACCTGGCCCTGTTTCCTGCTCGCGGTGGATAGGCTCGTCGCCCGGGCCTCTCCTTCTAGAAGCCACATCGTCTTCTGCCCAACCCCTGCTGGCTCTCGCTGCCGGGAGCTCCTTCCCTCTCTCCTCTTATCCACTCCAGGCGACCCTCCCACCCAACTGAAAAACAGCGTGTGCCAACGTCCGGCGCTCACAAGCCGCCCTGCAGGTGGCTCCTACCCCCGGCCTGTACCTGGCAGCTTCCCATTTCCCACAGGCAGCACCAATTCATCGTCGATTTTAACGCCACGCCCCCCACCCTGGACACCCCCGGTGCAACTAAACCCACACGCGACCGCGCTCCCAGAACTTCACACACACCACCCCTTTTCTTCTTTTTTTCCCTATTGATTTGATTTTATTTGCGCTTGTTTCGTGAAGTTACGCCTCGCTGTCTCCCTATTTCCTTTTTCCTCCCATCTCCCCCCTGCGCCTCATCTCGAAAACGCACAAAAGACTGGCCACCCCCAGCTTCATGACTCTCCTTAGCCTGCCGTTCCTTCTCATCCCTTCAGTTCCTTCTTAATATCGCCTTCTGCTCTCTTCTAATACATATATCTCACCTCGCCTCACTCACATCAACACTCTACTTGCCTCGCCAATCACCCGGCTTCAAGACACAGTCTTTTCAGCTCCATCTCTCACTGCCATCTGCCACTCTAGCCCAAGGCTACCTGCATACGACCGTTCAACCCGCTTGGTGAGTACGCCTGCCTCCAGCTGCCCCGGACTTGCACGTATGCTTCTGGCTCCGGCCTGCTTGCTCGCTGCCATGTCCATGTGGAAGCCCTTCGGTCCCCGAGAGCACTAACTAACTGGCGCAGACAAGGCCCTCAAAATCACCAGTCTTCAACTCGCAAAGCCTTTTTGCGATCACACCACCCACAGCCCACATCCCAAGACCAATACCCACAATGGCCCAGATAGATGCGCAGGACCCCCTCAACATGGGCCGTGGCGCCTATGACACAACTGGCGTGCCGAAGCCGCCGCCGCCGAAGACCCGATAGATCAGCAACGGACAACACGATCAGCTTAAGATCATGGCCTGTGGCCATGGCAATCAGCTGTTCCGAGAACTGGCCTCGCAATCTCCATTGTCGCAAAATGCTCCGAGCTCCTGATACATTGTCGAGCAATGCGCATTCCGCTCTGCGCCTTACGCGCCGACGTCTTGCCCCGAGGCCCTCAGCCATTCCCCGATCAACCTCCACCAGATCGGGTGTACATCACTGTTCGCAAACCCTGCTGCTAGCTGCCTGTTTCTAGCCACATTTTCTATTCATCCTTCTGGACATCCACCTTTCTCTTTACATTTTTAATATGCTCCACATTGGGCGAGAAAAACGAAAGGACGAAGACATTACACGTTTCGGCTCGGTGCCACAAAAATCTCTTGCTTCCCAGCAGCAAGGCTTGGGAAGAAGGAGGCCAACACTACAACAACACGAGACGAGGTCATCTGGTACTTTCCGTTCAGTTTTGTGTGCATGGTACATCGTTTTTTGCACTTGGCGTTTACTATAGACGGTTACTGGGTTCTGCTTTTTCGTCCGGCTTTTTCTGATTGGGATGGCCGAATCACATCACATCCGTCACTCGACTGCAGCTATCTGCACTTTTTTTGTTTTGTCTTTCATTTTCCTTATTTGTCGGTGTGTGATAGAGCAGGATCTGGTCTAGAGAAAGAGGAAGAGGCCTGCGAGGGATCACTCTCGCCGAGCAGGATTGTTATTTTATTTGGGTTGGGAAACAAAACTTGGGTGGGCGGGAAAAGAACTGTTTTTGTTTTGGAGGGGACCATGCATGCACATAGATAGACTGGGCTTACTGATTTTTCGTTCTTGGGTTTCTCGTCTCCGCGGACCAGAAACTCACCTGATGGGCGCTGTCTTTACTTTCCACTTTCCTGCCACTTATATATCATATATTTGCTTCATTTCATTCTGCTTTTCGACACATCTGTACGCATAATCGGGTTACTGATCAGAACACTGGTCTCCATTAATGGTGGAACAGAGTCTCAGTCCTTGAGCGGGAAAAACCTCTTGGGCGGGAACCAGGATGAACCCCCAACAGAGGCACCTTTTTTTTAGAATATACGGATAGTCGATTCGCTTCGCAGCGTCCAGAATTATTATAATTTACTTTGACTGAGAACACGGTGGCATTGAAAACATTGAAGTGCAACTTGTCGCATACGAATGACAGCAGTCATGACATGGAACTCCCGAGACTGTACCATGAGTATAGGATGCGTTGCTTCGGCTTCAAATCCCATGTTGACTCAATCCTCCCTTTGCACTACTGTAGGGGAAAGGGGTTCATTCCTTGTTCCGGAAAGCCTCCGTACTTGATACGACAAACGATTGCATCGTCCAACAGTCAGGGGATAGACATCTCCCTTGCCGCATCCTGTTTGCCACCTCCTCAGTAGACTAGAGCCTCCTCCATTTCATGCACGGAGTAAACGCCTCCGGGACAACACCCAATTTACTGCGAAAGGTTACTGCGCCCAAGACTATTTCAGGTGTCACTGCTCGCCTAGCAGGGGTTACGTCAGCCTCATACGGTAAGATACATAGTATGTGCTTACATAGTACAGCTTTTAATAGCTCCCTCCCCCGGGTTGGCCGTGCTGTTCGGCTTTTTACGGGGTTGTTACCGAACCAACCTGCGACACATTGATACGTCAAGCTACGTACGACAGGACTCATCGGCTGGTGTGGCTGACCTGTCAGATATACACCATACAAGCATGTGCACTCTGATACAACGAGAGACCAATATGATAGAAAAAAGCCCACTACCTGTCCACATATCCTATTCTGGTCCGTTTCAGCCGCCCCTCCCCCCCTGATGGCTATTATATTAATGCAGGCTCGCAAGGGTCCAGTCAGCGAGGACAGACAGAGAAAACAGCCCGAGTGATAAGAAGGCAGTCCTATTATCCCAAAGCCACGCTCCCGGGTCGGCGAAACCCCCCTGTCGGCCTGTCCTTATCGAGCAAGCTAGCTCCGGGACGGCTTCCCCGGCAGCCACTATTGCAGTCACAGTTGCAATCACAGCTAAGAAAAAAAAAGCAAGGAATCGGGCAAAAAATGGCATCACTTTACCAGAATCGCGATTTTTCCTGGAAGAAGTTGGAAAAGAAAGAAAGAAAAAATTCAGATGCGATAGCTGCCGTGCCCAACATTCATGCAAATTACGCCGCATCTCACTGCGTTCCATTTCTTTTTTTTTCTGTGTTGGCCGAAACACGACCACAATCAACAAAATGGCGGTAGAGTGACATCCTAATCACGACAAGGCTATCTCGGCCGACGCGCAGCCTGTGTCCTACATTCCTCGCCGACTTATAAACGACAGACTACTCCGTAGTCGTTATTTGTTTTCTTGTTTGGCCCATATTTCATTTTCAGCGCCATCCTGTTAGCTGCAGGTGATTTGTCTCACAGCCCATTCCTGCGTCGCTCATCTTGTCTTTCCTTTTCATTTTCGTTGGGCCACCCCCCAGCGCTGAGCGTACTCCTACATGGTACAGGCTTGCCCCGTCTCATTGAGAGACATGATCACCATATTTTTGGTTTCTTTTTCGTCCTGCCCAAACTCACCGGTCCAACGCAAGCGTCAATGCGGCGATCCTCCTCGATATTGTAGGTTACATACTCCGTACGGAGTAGATGTCGCAGATGAATCTGTTTTGCTTTGATAGTTCCGGCATATTCCACGTCACGTGTACGGGCCCGTGACAATCAAGAGTCTGAGGCTGATATGCACAGCTCCCCAGTTTTAAACTCTTAGACATCCCGCTCCGTAAAGGCCCGTCGAGCTGTCCATCTTTGTCCTGTGGCTCCGCTCTCACACGGGAGAAAGTATCTTACCAACGTCGTAGTCATGCAGCATCAGTCGTGCTGTTCTAACATGTGCGTCGATCTTTCATACTGTTAGAAGCGCATGGTCAATGTTTGCCGAAGCTTTGTATCCTTCTAGGCGCATGCGGTCATTCGAACAGTCTGTTAGAAAGTACGAGTACCGATGTTTTTTTTTTTTTTTTTTTTTTACGTTTCCTTGATTGACTTCTTCAGTCGGTGGCCGGGTAAGAGGTTAGGTCATGCTGGCGACACGCCACTTTTGCATTTTGCGAGTCATTTCGGTCGATATCGTGTGCGCAGCACGGCGTGTCACGCCGTTTTTAATGGCCAAACCAGAACTCGGAAACAAGGAGATTGAGGCAACTGCTTGCGAGCATTGGCGCAAGCCGGAGAGAGCTGGAAGATGCGGCGGGATGTGCATGCACGACAAAGACAACGAATGCCGCAAGACTTCCGGCAGTCGGGAATCCCGAATGATAGCCGCCGTAATACTATGCATGCCTAACAGCAAGCTTTTTGCAGAACCACCGCCTAATTTCGCCACCAACAATATTGGGCTTCCAAACAGCTCGCAGTTCGCGACGAGATGACGAAGAGTGTTTGACCGGTAAACCGATGCCAGTAAACCGGCCGGACATGAATAGTTGCCGGCTGAAGAGAAAAATGTGACTTTGACCCGAGGTTAAAACGAAGAGTAACAGCCGAAATATTACCATAGGAAAACTAAAAAGCGGACCGCGTGGTGCTGCTCATACTTTTTACCCCTGTATGACTCCGTTTTGCCCTGGCAGCAAGCCGTGCCATTTCGCACTATTATCGGGTTCTCACTGCCTTAGCCAAGGCTTGTTCCCTTTGCAGCCCAAAAGAACAGGTCCGGTTCCGTGGCATTGCCGGATTGGCCGGTAGACCGGTCTAGTCCTTTTTTCTTGTCGAATCTAAAAGTGAAAGGCTGTAAGTACGGGTCTACTTGGCAAAAAGACTATCACTTATTCAGTGCCGCCGTCGTTGATGTCTTTTTGTATTTAGAAGCACCTCCCCCGTTCCTATCAGTTACCGTTCCGATCCTCACCTATATAAGATACATTTCCTGTGCTCGATCCTATTTCCTCGAGGGAAGAATGTGTTGCTTATGTGCTCCTGATTTCCTAATCATCTCGCTACGTGTCTTTTAATACCACTTGGTGATATCTTCAATTTCACCGCCACTTCCAGCTAAAATAATACTGCATACGTCACATCTGGTTTTGATACTTATATACCCAGCCATGCCGACTTTTTCCCAGGCCGCTTCTGCGGCTTCTTCAAACAGCAACCCATCCACGCCTTCAAAGGGCTTCTGGTCTCGCCAGTTCGTCTTCGCCAGCCCCAATCCCAGCCAACGTCCTGAAGGCTGGCAGCTCGACCGGGCGCCCATGTGTCCCTGCCATGACTGCTGGGAAAACGAGTCGCCATACCATGTGCCACGCCCGAAGAAGGTGAAGAGGACACCTGAGAAGACGGCAACTTCTTCTGCTGCTTCTACATCGACGCACTCCTTCATAAAAAGGTCGCCTCTGAACTTTCTAAAGAAACGCATCAGCCTCGACAGCATCGCTTCAGACTTGCGCCCTCTCCACTATACTACGACATCTTCGACCATGGCCATACCGGAGACACCAACTTCGTCACGTCCGCCATCCGTGTCGGAGAAGAACTAATTGCAAGCCGGGGAGCCGTCGCAACACTCCGCAGGCCAAAAACAACGCATTACGACCCAACAAACTGAAGAGCTTTCCGCCCCCCCTCAACAGCTAATGATAACTACAGCACGATTTCGCGCACCTCAGAAGGCACCTTCCATATCGCTATGCCCTGATATTCAGTGGGACGAGGGATAGCGTCCCATGCTGATAGCGCAGATCACTTAGTTTTGGACCCATTCTGATGCAGCTCAAGCCAACGCAATTGGCTCGAACTGCCTTGCTTGCGGAACCGCCCGTCTTCGTCCTACCGATCGGAAGCATAAGAAATCGACTAAACTGTCACGCGACAGCAAACGAAGTAACGAAAGAGCCATGACAGAACAAAAGGAAAATACCCCACCTGCCATAGAAAACTGTAAATTTAAGATTTTACCACAAAAACCTCGCATTTTGATTTGGTTCGGTGTGTTTGTGCGTGCTATCAATCAGGTTCTCTCTTCTAACTACCACCTATAACAAGACGCCGAGATATAAAGCAGTATTCTGCATCAACACTAAAAATGCTCAGACAGGTGTTTCGCGACGTAATAATCGGGTTGCAGTACCTTTCGTTGAAGAAGGCTTCTTAGTCTCTATTTCGAAACTCCAAACTTCAACTACCAATGAAAGGTCCTATAGTCTAGCGGTTAGGACATTGGATTCTGATTCATCATATTCCAGTAGCCCCGGTTCGATTCCGGGTAGGACCTTAGTAACTCAATTTTTTGTGCTGCAATCCATCCTTTTGCCTTTTCACTGCCAAACAGACACGCCGTTTTTCTTACACAACTTCTAACTGAATTGGGTCATCCTAATTGTTCGTAACAGACTTAAATTTCATTGGAGAGTCAAGCGGTATCTTCAAAATATGCACATAAAAATTTCCAAGTATGATATACCACGTATGGTCTTTGTACACTTACAAGATGTCGAGATTTCCTGGCCTCTGTATCTAAGAAGCATACCCCGTCGGCAAGATACATAACCTAATCGCCTTCTAGTTCCTCCTGCTAACTACTAGCCCTCACAAATGACCCCATGGAAACGTAACAGGCCTTGCTCTAAAGCAACATTCTCAGATCCGGGAACGGAGCCCGTAGGAAAAAGCGGTACGTGGCTTGCCTTAACTCTAAATCAGTTCTTCTTCGCAGCATCCTCCTTGAGGGAGACAATCCGGTTTAGGATGATGTGGTTGTCCGTGCTCTCCGAGTCCAGAGCCTGCGCGCAGCGATGGTTAGCGAATGACTGTAGACTTGGGCATTGCATCCGCAACTTTGAGGAGTGTTGGCAGCTTGACTTACAAAGTACGCCACTCTCATGGCCTGAAACCGGACGCTTTCCGGCTTTACATTTTCGCCGCTCCCCTCTCCAGCAGTAGCCGGCCAGGGGGCCTTCCGCTTCACCTCTTCGAACCCGGTCTCGACGAGGGCCGAGGGGTAGACTGCCTCGCTCTCGGTGTTGATGTCGTTCAGGAACCCACCCTCTGCAGCACTGGGTTCCTCAGACTTGAACAGGGCGCTGTGGATCCGGACCTCGACCTTGCGCGAACCCTCGGGCACCCACTGGATGTAAGTCTTGGGCTTTTTCGACTCCCGGTCTACCACGGCGCGCACTTCCGTCACCAGGCCAGTGCTGGCGTCCTTTGTAAACGTCGTGGCGCGGATTGGGTAGGGAATCTGCAGCAGGCCAACGACCTTTCCGGGAGCTAGGCGGTAGTAGTCTGGGCTGTCAACCTCCCGGAAGTCCGACCGATCGATGTACACAGTATTCGTCAACTTGAGCTTGTGGCTGCCCATCTTGGGATCTTTTGGCGAGAATGGAATATCCAGCTCCTTGCCCTCAAGCTCGCCAAGATCCTCCAGAACGACGGGGAGGGGGTCCAAGACAAGCATAACACGAGGAACGGTCGTCTCGAGGTAGCGTCGAACCGACTGCTCGAAGCGCGGGATCTGGATGATGGTCTGGGCCGTGGTGACGCCCAGCTCGGAAATAAACGATAGGATCGCACCAGGCGGTACTCCACGCCTGCGAAGACCACCCAGCGTGTAAAGACGCGGATCGTCCCATCCGCGCACAATCTTCCGCTCAACAAGCTCGTGCAGCGATCTTTTGCTCATGATCGTGCCGCTGATGTTGAGGCGGCCTGTGGAGAAGCAACGCAAGTAAGTACTTAAGCATCTGAACAGAGGTTCGAGGCGCTTCTCTAGGAGCACGTACCATATTCGCGTTGCATTGGCTCGTACACCCCCAGAGTGTGGTTGAGCCATTCGTAGCTCTCCCGGGAGAGAATGAACTCAGTTGTGCAGAGACTGTGAGTGATTCCCTCGAAGCTATCACACAAGCAGTGCGTAAAATCATATGTCGGATAGATTCTCCATTTGTCGCCTGTGCGGAAGTGTGGTGTCTGGTTCTTGGGGATGCGGTAGGCGGCCAGATCCCACATTTGGGGGTTGCCGTTCTCGATGTCCTGCTTCATGCGCAGAAACGCAGTCTGGGGCTCGTATTTTCCGTCACGCATATCCCGAAATTTGGTCAGGTTGGTCGCCACGTCCTGTTCGGCGTGCGCGCATCGGTATCTCGGGCCCTCTTTGCCCTCTTTGCCGCCGCGCTGCAGCTTTATCTCTGCTTCCTGGCAATGGCACACATATGCATTTTCTAGCTCGATCAGCTTTTCTGCCAGATCGTACAGCTTTTGGAAGTTGTCGCTCGAATAGGTTATGTCGCAGGGTGTGAATCCTAACCATTTATTCGTTAGTCAGGCATCCTCAGACAGCAATATCGAACCGGCGATATCTCGGGACTTGCTCACCAAGCCATCTTATTGTGTCCTCGATGGCCACAAAATACTCCTCCTTCTCCTTGTCCGGGTTCGTGTCGTCGAAGCGAAGGATCTTGTAACAGTTAGCACCACCCACATTTAGATCAACCTAGGATTAGAAGTTCTAGGAAGAATCAGCGTACTGTCTTTCCACCGTGAAACTTGGCAAACCCAAAGTTGACGGCAATGGCCTTTGCATGGCCCAGATGAAGAAAGCCATTGGGTTCGGGGGGGAACCGAGTCAGAACGTCCTTTGTAGGCCGCTCGTTGTACACCTCAGCCAGAAAGCCTTGCTTGAACATGGCTTCGGGGTCGATCTGGGGATCCTGGTTGCTCTTTGACTGTTTCGGAGCAGGCTTCGGCGTGCTTGCGGCATCAGGGCTGGCAGCTGCAGCCTTTGCACGGGCCGCCGAGGCTTCCTTCTTGGCTCTCTTCTGCAACCGCTTCTTCAGCTCGTTCTTGGACACCATTTCACCCGTCTCGGGGTCCAGCTGCAGCTTAGCAGTGGCTTCAACGATTGAGTCCGCCATGTTTGCAGCTTTCGGTCCCGGTCCCAGGAAATGCTTTGGTTTGCCGAGTTGTTGACTCGCGTAGAGACAAGAAGTGAAATAGTCGTGGTTTTCTGAGTCACTAAAAGAAGGATGGTGGGGTTGTGGCTCACAAGGAGTGAAGCAACCACAGCGCACAGACCATTTTGGACAGATAGCCGCGATAAGGTCCTGTCTTTCTTTCGAGTACTTCGTATTATGGAGGGCGAGCGCACCTCTAATGCAGACTGTAGGAAACAAAGCTGACATGAACCCCCGAGACCTGCTGTGCAATACTGGGATTCTAAGAGAAAGAGGGGTACTTTTCCCGCCTACTCGAAGCTCACGCTCGTCGTAATACCGCGCTCACGTGATAAACAACCTGTGTCAATGACTTCATCGGCAGTTTCGATATTTGTCACTTTCACGATAATTTGTCCAGTTCTTGTGTCTTATTTTAACTCATGTCACCGTGGAGTGATACGGCATACCACTTGTATGCGCAAGTTTTGGTCTCATTTTCCTGAGTGAACGGGAAGGAATTGAAGCTTCCTGTCTGTAATATCTTGACTTCTTGATATCCATCGAGAGTTTTCAACACTATTATTTTCTCACATTTCCCTCCTATTAAGCCCATAAAGTTGGGAATATATCACAAATATTGCATTCATTATACTGTTCTTGTGGTTTGAGCACAACGCCATGGTTGGAGTTGATCCGGCAATCATCACAGCCCTCGGACTTGACCCGATGACGACGACCGCACATGCACACGGTGGTTCGGGCTTTTCGTCGACTTTCAAGGTCACTGGCCACCAGATTGGTACGGCCAAAGATGTGCAGTACTTTGTCAAGACGGGAACAGGTCGGGAGGCCGCAGTCATGTTTCACGGGGAGCTTGCTTCGCTCAACGCTATTGCTGATTCAGTGCCTTTGTTCTGTCCCCGTGCACACGTCCATGGTCCATTGCAGGATCGATCCAGCGGACACTTTCTGGCCACCGAATTTCTGGATCTTGGCCGGTCTTCGGCAGGTGCAGGCTCTGGCCGTTCCTTTGCGTCAAAGTTGGCGGAGCTGCACCTCAAAGAGGCTACTGTGCAGGGGCCCAATGGCGAACGGTTCGGCTTTCCCGTCCCGACCTGCTGCGGCGCCACGGAGCAAGATAATTCTTGGGCTACATCGTGGGCTGATTTTTATGCCGAACGTCGGCTGCGGCATGTCCTCCGTGTCGGTCTGCGCAACAATGGACTTGATGCAGGGCTAGAAGAGGCAGTTGAGCGCACGGCGACTGTTGTGGTGCCACGGCTACTGCGAGATGGCCATCTCCAGCGCAGTATGCAGCTCGGCGGTGGAAACATCGCGGCTGTCGTCGTACATGGTGACCTGTGGGACGGAAATCATGGCCGGGGCCGCATTATGCGTCCTGACGGTAGCAGCGGCATCGAAGAGGTGGTATATGACCCCGCATGCGTCTATGGCCATTCGGAGTACGAACTGGGTATCATGCGTATGTTTGGCGGGTTTGGTCGCGGCTTCTGGTCAGAGTACGAGCAGCTGGTGCCCAAGGACGAGCCGGTGGGCGAATGGGAGGACCGGCTACAGCTCTACGAACTGTAAGTTGAACACCACCTGCGCAGAAAGATGGGCTCCTTCCTTGGAGAGCACTAACAGGACAGTTACCACCATCTCAACCACTTTGCACTGTTTGGGGGCGGATACCGTAGTGGAGCCATGTCGATATTGCGGAAGCTGTTGACAAAGTATGGCTAAGCAACAATGTGCAAGATGGCGATGTTCATTGCATTTTTTTTCTTACGAGAGATTGAAAGAACGACGTAACTCTAGAGATGAATGCTTGAGATCTCTGTAGGCAGTATCTCAATTCTTAAATTGTTTTGAGGAAATCACTTTTCACCGAATTGGGTGGCATTGCAAGTGCATAGCCATCTTGGGTTTCAACACGCCGAGGAATGTATCTTACCGCCTAACCCCCCCCCAAGAAAAAAAAAAATTTATATATGCGCTGCGTCGTACTCCGTATAGCAGAGGGTGTAGTCCGTACGGAATACTCCATACTCCGTACTCCATTGGACCCCCTGTAAAATGTAACGCCACCAGCTACATAAAAGCACAACTAAGAGGGACCAAAATCCAACAACCAGAAATGTTCTCTCGAAACGGGGCCATAGTTTAGTGGCTAGAATACCTCGTTGTGGCCGAGGAGACCCGTGTTCGATTCACGGTGGTCCCAGAACATCTGCAATATGCCACACTTTTTTTGCTACTTCGCTGCTTGAGTTTACTTGTTCATGCCTGTGATATAATATTAATCTCAATCGTTATTGAAGGTCGCGTTTGGTTCAAGCAGAGGGTCAAAACTTCATCCAAAGAAAGTAATTGCCCGCAAAGGAAAGGTCCAATCTTATCGCTTAGTAATACATCACAGTCACGGGGTATCAAGAGAAGTACCGCAAGATTTCCATCTCCTATTTGGCGGGTCACCCACCCATCCGTACGCTAACTGATCATTAGAACTCGCCCAATGTTGATGCGATGTCTGATAACGTGGACTACAAAGCGTTATTCGAGGAAGAGAAGCGACTTCGTGAGGAAGAGAAGCGATTTCGTGAGGAAGAACTCGAAAGAAAACGACAAGGATAAGAGTGACACCAACGCTGTGATTGCCGCTTAGCGTCAGGAAATCAAGAAATACAGAGAAACGAACGAGCGTAGGTTTCCTTTTCCGGAGATTATATACACCCCTTTTCTCTCCGTGTCTAACATTCTTCCCTTTTTGTAGCCCAGGCTTTCAAACCATATCTCGTTCGGATCTCACGTCTACATACATGTTCACCTCGACTTATCCCTCTACCTCGACCCCTTTCGTCAAGGTCGGTAACCAGGGAATCTGGCACACGAGCAACGACTTCAGGACGCACAAGCATTCATGGCAAATACTACCCTCTGAAGCTGCGGGCGTGGTCCGATTTTCCTGGTCTCCAGGCGACTGCCTTCTCCGGCATCTATACTAAACTCGGCGAGGAAAAGTTAATTTGCAGGGGCAGCAAGAGGAGGAGCGTCTGCTTGGCTATCTCGACGTGAATGCTCTTCAGACGGAGTTGTTCCTGAGTGAAGGCAAGACATCTAGATTTCTGGACGCCGCCTTGGAGTTGCCCGCCTCAAATATATTGAAACAGTACCTTTCGGAGTCCGGATCAAATGAACGGGTTCTCTTCGATAATGCGTCGGCTGGCATGCGAGTGAAGCATAGCCTCCACTCTCTACAGGATGCAAGCAGAAGCAAAACGAGCGACAACAGCGACAAGAGCAATACCAGCAACACCAATAGCAGCATCAACAGCCGGGCTCCGCTTCTAAATTGCCACTCAAGGCTTAGCCAGATTGTGTTGTCCTGATGGTCCCAAAGACGGAAGAACCTGGTGATGAGAGCGAAAACTTGTCGAAGAGTCGCCACATCGCCGTTGGCGAACACAAGGCTTGCCACAAGCTTCGATCTGCGGATGTCCTGAAGATCATCCAGGGCCCATTGGCGAAAACTATGTTGTCCGACTCGCACGGGAGGCCTTGCAGCGGCGTGGCAAATCACAGAGTGACAAGACGCTTGGTGACCTGGCTGATGCAGGTGGCGGCACCGGTGCTGGCTCTTCCTCGAGATCTGTCAGGGCTGCCAGACAAAGCTACCTAGCCTATGCGTTTGCCCAGACGTACCACTACATACTTCTCTCTGGCCTCGAGTTTGGGTACTTGGCCACAGGCGAGACGCTCGTGTTGCTGCGCATTCCCGAAGACGAGCCCACGACACTGCTCTACCACTTTTGCGGCTATCCTGTTACTTCGCCTTAGGACATGTCTTCCTATGCACCGCCTGGCGCCACGAAGCCTGCGTCGGTGGCTACGGATCCTGTCAGCGAAGCGGCGCTGGCCAAGCTGGCAATCGCACAGCTTTGCAGCCTGTGCATTCTGGCATTGGACTCACCCATTCGGCCGGATGCATGGATCGCACGCGCCCTGGCTGATGTGGCCAAATACCCCGAGTTACCGCCCTCGATCGCCAGTTCCCGACCAGAGAGTCCCTCGTCTCTCGGTCGACGAGCCAGGAGGGATGACGGGGATGACAGCGACAACGCCGGCGAAGACGCCAATGCTGACGACAGTGGCGGTGGCGGTTGGTACAATCTGCGAAGACGCCTTTTGCATCCGCCAGGAGACGGCGGCTCGAAAGCCCGGACGCCATCCCCGCTGCAGCAGGAATACACGACTGGCCATACTCTTTCGGCCACGACCAGCTGGAGGGATGTGCCGGTTTCTAAAGCCAATTCTGCCCTACTGTACCCAAGCTTGCTTGCTCGGACTAGCAAATGGCCGGGACCTGGACCCGAACTGTCCAAATTATCATCTCCACAAACAGAGCTCAACGGCAGCGGCTCCAGTCCAGGAAGGCAAACATGCAATAACACAGGTCCAGCTGGCAGAGCTGGTAAAGCAGCAGCTACTGCAGGCTCCGGGGGCTGACTGTGAATGTCTTTTCAAACGGAGGGGCGATCGGCTGGCTCTTCAAGATCACCCTGACCGGCTATGGCTACACGTTTGTGGCCAAGGCAGTCGAGGAACACCACTGCCGACGGCTGAAGCACGAGAAGCGGATTTATGCCGGCCTTCAGGCGCAGCAAGGCGTGCTCATCCCCGTATTTCTCGGCCTCGTGAAGTTGGTGGTGCCCTATCCACTTCCGGTCAAGTTTGCGGTGCTGCCGTACATGATGCTGATGTCGTATGCGGGCGAACCGGTCTCGTTTGCCACTGCCGAAGAGGACGACATGGTGGACTTTGGCCAGGAGGTGGATCGCACGCTGCAGGACCTGGGGGACTTGAGTCTGTACGACAGCGACGACAACGAAGCCAATGTCACCTGGTGCAAGGACACGCAACGAGCCATGAAAATCGACTTTGACCGTGCTTATCTGGCCCTAGGCTCTCACTAGGACAGTCTGAGACGCCCAACACCAACATCGGCACAGCCAGGAGCAGATAAACGCCTCACGACGCTCAAGCGACAACACAGCACGGAGAAACCAGAAGCGGGCATACCGGGTGCTAAGCGAGTCCAGTCCGACGACAGTCCGTGATTTCAAACTGCGCGTAAATCAAACGAGCTGCTTTCACCTACTCGGCCCACTCCCATCCTCCCCCCTACTGCACTTTACCATATTATAATGAGGAAACCGCTACGGGAACAGTAAGTAATGAACAGTAACAAGCCAGCTCTACGGGCCGCAAAGTAAACGTAAACAGCGTAAAGGACTCTTTAGTTCTCCTCATATGGAGCAGGGTTTAGGCTCAGCTTCCCCCTCTCTCGGCAGCTTGGTAAGTGTCTCAGAACTGTCTGTCCATATACACTTTCGGACCGTGTAGCAGTTTGCAAAAATACCCAGTTGTACGCATCACAGCAGCCCAGCTGTCAGACCTTTACAATCTTGCCTGTCTCGACCTCGTAGACGTAACCGGTTATGGGGACGTCGAGGACCAAGGGGCTGCTCTTGAGGACGGCGATATCGTCGGTGACACTCTGTTTGACTTCGCCAAAGGGCAGGAAGGCAATGTGGTCGGCCTTTTGGCCGAGGTCCTTTTCGATCTTTGAGCGGATATCGGCGTCGGAAAATGTGAGCATGCCGCAGTCGGTCTGGGACGGCCGAGGATTAGCAAGAGGCGCAGACCAGGGTCGCCGAGAGAACAAACAGATAAGCCTCTTACGTGGTGGATGACGACAATCTCGCGCGTGCCTAACAGCTGCTGAGAGATGATGACAGAGCGCAGGGCCTCGACGGACCTGCCGCCGGCATTGCGAATGACGTGGGCATCGCCCTCTTCTAACCCGAGGGCTTTTGCTGGATCTGTCAAGGGATCAGAATGGTCAAAGAGAGAATGGGGCGAACGGTAGATAGACAGAAATTGCCCACCAAGACGTGCATCCATGCAGGTCACTACTGCAACCTTTCTGTTCGTGCTGTTAGCTGACTAATACATTTCCCATTACGACCGGCGACGGGTTCTTGTTACCGGGCGGGAGGCAGGGGTAGCTGGCCCTTCTTGAAAGACGACGCATAAGCCTTATTGGCCTGTTCGAACTCGGACGCGACCTTGTTTTCAGAAGCCATGACGGTGATTGTAGTATGGACAATAAGACAGGGGTATAACAGGGCAAATTATAACGGATTGAGTGCTGGTCAAGGAGAAAGCGATGCAAAGGATCGGGATGCTGGGATATGAATTGGGAGAATGGCCGCGGCTCCCGATCTTGTCTTGGGCTATCCCAACCAACAGGTTCATACGCAAGCAGCTCAGCTTCTGACGTGATTATAGGACCGGCTGCTGTCATTGGACACACTGCCACCAGCAGACGCTAAGGCATGACGAAAGTGCAAAAGTTCCGTTGAAAGATGCTATGCTATGTACTCTAGATGCTGGTATGATATCCAAACGCCTCCAATGCTATGTGATAAAGGAAATAAAAGTACAGACATGTTCACGTGATATGCGTAGACTATACCATGCTCTCGGACCAGCTGGTTTTGCGACGCAGACTGCTTGGCCTTTGGGCCATTTCTGGGTCTCTGAGATGCACGGATCGTAAGGCCTGTGGCCAGAAGTGTGGCTGGGAAGTATTGTTGTTGTTGTTGCTGTTGTCGTCATCGATGACGATGACGGTATCGGATGAGGAAGATGACGGTAAGTCGCGGGTGGCGTGCTCGAGGATGGGTTCCTGGGCGCGTGAATGGACGGCTGTGACGGCCATCATGCGGCGGCCCATCTGTACGTCGTCGCTGTCGCCGTCGGAGTCGTGGACGGTGCGAGAGCGGAAGAGGGCGGGGGTGGTCTCTTCGAGGCGTAGGACGACCTCGACGGCCTTTTCGTCCTCGACGACCTTTGGATGGCGGCGGGCAAAGTAGCGGGCGTACTTGAAGAGGGACCAGTAGCAGCTGGCGACGTTGATGACGGAGAGGGCCATTTTGTAGGGCATCTATGGAGAGGGTGAGTGGGAGAGGGGGAGAGAGAGAAAGAAAGAGAAAGAAGAAGGAAGAGAGAAGAAGAAGAAGGAGGAGGAACAAAAAAGAAAGAAGAAATAGAGAAAAATAGAGAAAGAAAAGAAAGAAGAGCAAAAGAAAGAGAAAGGAATGAAAAAGAGAACTCACGTAGTAGACGAGGCACACGGTCCAGCTGACGCTCTCGTTGCGCCTCCGCAGATGGACGAGGTTGAAGATGACAATGTTGATGTAGTAGAGGCCGACAGTGGCGGCAAAGAGGTAGGCACTAAAGGCCGGCTGGACCACAAAGGAGATGGGCAGGACAAAGGGCGCGAGCAGGTAGAGCAGGGTCTCGTAGACCTCCTGGAGGACGAACAGCTTGGCGCCAAACTCCCACCAGCCGAGCCGCCAGCTGGTGAGGACGTAGCCGAGGTTGTACCACATGCCGTTGACAAAAAAAAAGTTCCAGCGCGAGAAGCGCTGGCGGAAGACGGTCATCTCGCCGAAGCCGCCGCGGCTGGCGGCCGGCGCGCTGTAGAACACGGCCGCGGGCGTCTCGGTCTGGACGAAGACGGCGGTGCACATGGTGATGCGTCCGCCGAGGCGACGACAGCTGTGGCCGAAGAACCAGTCCTCGGACACGGAGAAGCCGGGATGGTCGTGGAACGTGCGGATGAGAAAGCGGCGATCCCAGAGCGAGATGGCGCCGTGCGGAAACGTGGCGCTGCCGATGCGGCCGGCAAACGCGCGCTGCAGGCCCGAGATCTTGTACTCGAGGTCCTGGGCTTGCTGGCACCAGGTGCCGGGATCGGGGCCGGAGCCGGCGTCGGAGCCGGAAGTGGAGCTGGCACTCGAGCCGGAGCTAGAGACGAGGCCGACATCGGCCCGGCCAACGCTCTTGATCGTGTACCCGATGCACTGCACGCGGCCGGTCAGCCGCTCAGACACGACCGGGAAGCTCGGCGGCAGCGCGCAGTCGTCGTCGATCAGCAGCACGTGACGGAAGCCCCGGGCGGCGTGGCAGCCCACAAACTGCGCCACAATCTTGGACCCGACCGGCGACCAGATGTGGTTCACGCCGTACGGCCGGCACACCGCCTCGGTGTCGTCCAGCGGCGTCGGCGCGTTGCCGTTGGCAATCACAAAGATGTGCGACGGCGGGAAGATGCGCAGCGCCGCCTGCAGCGTCGGCCCAATGATCTGCGCCGACTTGTAGCACGGGATCAGCAGCGCCGTGTCGCAGACGCCAGGGCGGAAGGCCGACATGGTGTGGCTGGAGTGGCTGGAGTGGCTGGTGTCGGAACTTTCGGCGCTCTCGGCGCTTTCGGTGCTTTCGGTGCTTCCGCGCCTGTCTCCGTCGGCGACCGTCGCGGCCGGCTCAAAGAAGATCAGCAGCGGCCCAAAGGCCAGGAAAAAGGCCATGCCAATCGTGATGGACCAGCCCCAGACCGGCGTCAGCTTGTGGGCAAACACCCAGTACAGCAGGTCGACGGCGCCGCGCCACAGCGGCAGCCCCACGAGCACAAAGTACACAAACGCCAGCAGCGTCACGTAGACGGCATATTCAAACAGCACGCGCATCCACGGCTCGCGCTCCAGCTCGACGCCGCGCGCCTTGGCCCGCTCGTATGTCTCGTATATGCTGCCCCGCCGCCCGACGGACGAGCCGCCGATCTCTGCCGCTGGCTCTCGTTCTTTGTTCGCCTCTTCTCCCTCCTCGCTCTCCTCGCTCTCCTCGCTTTCCTCGCTCTCCTCGCTCTCCCCCTCCTCCGCATAGGCCCGCCTCGACCCCGGCATCCGCACCATGCCCAGAGCATCCGACAGCGTCAGCTCCGATGCCGCTTGCGGCGTGAGCCCATAGTGGCTGACCCCCAGCACCAGCGCCGGCGACACCCGGCTGGCCCGCTGTGCCTCTTCCAGCGTGGCCGGGTCGCTCGTCTTGCGCGGCCGCCCGATCCAGCTGCTCTGCTGCTGTGGCAGCGATAGCTGCTCCAGGCTGCTGCTCCGTGGCCGTCGTGTCGGTGCGTCTTCTGCTATTTTCGGCGGCCGGTCGGTTCCTACTCCTCGTCCCAGGCTATGTCGCTTGCTGGCCGTCCGTCGGATGGCCGTCTGCACCGGCCCATAGCCCTCCAGCTCCTGGTCACGACGAAATGGCGTCCAGTCCCGGCCACCTCGTGTCGTCGCGATCAGCGAGTCCGGCACGACAATATCGGCCACCCGAACCGACTTCTGCCTCTTGAGAGGCATGGCCACAGTGTAGAGGTCGGACCGTAAGGGGAGAAAGGGTCGGGATGGGATGGCTCCGTGGATGCAATAAAATGTACAATATAAACCGCCTGCTAACAAAGGAAAGGTCTAGAACATTGACAGAACGAGAGTCAAGAAATTGTAACAGAGAACGAATGACTACGCCAAGAGGCGTCGGCACTGAAGCAAATTGGCAACGTATTTCCACCGAAACCTTCTCTCCCATCTCTTTCCCGGCCTGAGAGCCTAAGAGGCTTATATACCGGCCCACCAGCAGCGCATCTTTGTCTCGCACAAGAACACTGCTGGCGGGCTGACACGACTGGGCCCCGCTGGTCCTTTGCTGTGCAAATTCAAACATCGTATTGAGCCATTTTGCTAGTGGGTGGCCAAGGAAGAGGCTCCCCTCCCCTTCGGATGCGAGATCTGGTCCGTGGAAAGGTTCCATCAAGCAATACGACCTTCCGAAGCGGATCCAGGCCTAGTCCGTTTGATCCTAGCAGCCAGTGTGCTCTTGTTCCTGCTTCCCGTGGCACGCTATACATGCCGTGCACACCATTGTCGTGTCCGGCCAGCCTTTGCGAGCCAATGCTGCATGTCGACATCAGACAAGAGAGCCTTGATGGGACGACCAACCCAGGGCCCGATGTCGACCCGGTCTGCAGCTGCTTAGCTGGCCGCCCTCGCCACCCTCTGCAGGTGGATGAACTAAGATGCAATGTATTATTCCCAGGCGCAGGGGTTGGGGTGCGGGAACAGACAGCGGTGACCAGGGCCAAGACGAAAGTTGCGCAATAGACTAAAAGCCAAAAAAAAAAGGGAAAAACGCAAAGTCAGCTCGACAGGGCCAGTGGTTGGCCCATTTGCGTGTCCGATTGCAGCTCAATACTACATCGCATGTAAGAAGTGAGCGAGCAATATACTCCATAGACGCCACCGGACTGTTGGCCGATCTGTGGATCAGTTTGTTTCCTGGACCGGCCGATTCTAACATAACAAAGTAGGCCCGACGTTTCTAGTGCCAGGGGAAAAACGAACGGGCTTCCACTAACATAATGGTGTTTCACGTGAACAGTCAGGTGACTGCGCCGTTTCGAAAAAGAAATATTCTCACTGGCTCCACTGAGATTACGTATTATCTAGGCTACGAACTGGGCTTTGCTTGGCTGACCTCTCTATTGGACTAAGATGAATTTGCCTTTTTGATTTATTTCTTCCCTCTCGTCCCTTGGATTTGAACCTCGTGATGCTGACTCGTACGGCGGCAGAACACTGCATGGCAGCTCGCATCCCCCGCAAACTCCGGATATTAAGAGACGATTCTCAGAAAGGTCGCCACGATGCACGTGCACTGGGTAGGTTGAAACAATGGTGCCAGCTACGTGTCCGAGTACCGAGAGTAACAGTGGGAAGTGGAGCCGATCCTTTAAGGCCGGAAAAACTCCGATCCATAATTAGATCCCAATTGCACCACTTCCAAAGTACTCCGTCCGTGAGGCCGTGTCGTGCGTTCGTGCGAGGATTACGTGCAATATGCACTCTCACGAGAAGGAGCACAAGATTCTATCCTACGAGAGCTCGACGCATCGTATTCCTTCGCCGTCTTTTCTGTTCCCACGCTGCCGTTTCCGGAACTCTGCAGCCAACTGGAGCTCGTTGCCTGTCATTTGTTTGCCCTGTACGTTTTTTATAAGTTCATCGGACGATGACGCACATCTATAAAAAAACACCATCGTCAGCTGCTGTGTGATCCCTGTCGGTTGAGGAGAAACAGGACGCAGAGCTACTCCGTAGCTGCAGCTTCGGACCGGAAGGCTTGGCTGAGGCGGTTCGGATCCATAGGATGCTGGACACACCAGGACCAAGCTTGATTTCTCATCCTTGCTGTATTATGTAAAGTGTCGACGTGCAAGGTTTGAAACAGATCCGCTCTTGGCTATGTAACGTCCCGCCCGCCTGTCAGGGCCCATTCCAGAGGCAAAGCCAGAGCCAGAGCCAAAAAAGTACTTTTCGAACCCATGCCTGCTTGGCCTCGGTGAGCTTTTGTGCCCGGCGCTGTTGGCCACCGTACATAGTATGTGGAGCAATGCACGCAGGGTTTTCCTCGCAGGGTTTCCAATTTTCAACACACCAACCTCACAGATCCTGCGGAGAAACCAGCTCTCCTGTTGTTCTCGTCTGACCGCAGACGCACAAGTCGGGCTATACGTGTGTGCGCCGGTATGGACGCCCGAAGCTCCATGGCATCTCAGCTATAGAGGGACGACAGCAGAACATGCGACAGGAGCTGAAAGCGGGCTGTGTCCATCCGCGAGGTGAGACGAGGTGCTGTGTCTGTCTGGATGGCCCAGAGCGGGACATTGTGGTTACGTAACAGCCCACCTATGCGCATGGGCGATCCTACAAATGTAGCTGCCTCTGCAGAGCGTGGAGGCTCGTATCTGTGACGTGGACGCCGCGCGGCCAGGATTCGGCGCTGCTGCCGACGAGCAGAGCTGGACACGACCTCGTCGAGGGCCATGGCGAGAAGCGAGCAGTCTGCCGTGGTGTGGTGCTATTTTTGGTCGCAGCGGGGTTTCTGCAGCGGGGAGCTGGCTGTACGTTTGATGTATGCAATGTTTAGCTGTTGGACTCTATCTGGATGCCCCTGCTGGATCAGAGCGAGTCTTCCCCGCCGACGGGCGGCGTGCTCTTCATGGGCTGCAGGCCCCAGCGGGCAAACATGTCCTTGTCCTCGTCGTAACCGTTGCACTCGGTCGTGAGCATCTTCTCGCCGGTGAAGATGGCGTTGGCGCCGGCGGCGAAGCAGAGCATCTGTTTTTCCTCGGACATGGTCTTGCGGCCGGCGGCGATGCGGATGATGGTGCGCGGCATCAGCAGGCGGGCGGTGGCAATGGTGCGCAGCACGTCGGTGAACTGGACGGCGTGCTGCTCGGCCAGCGGCGTGCCCTTGATGGGCACCAGCGCGTTGACCGGAAAGCTCTCCGGATGGCTCGGCAGCGTGGCCACGGTGTGCAGCAGGCCGACGCGGTCGTGGCCGGCCTCGCCGAGGCCCAGGATGCCGCCCGAGCAGACGTTGATGCCGGCCGCCCGCACGTGGCCCAGCGTCTGCAGCCGCTCGTCGTAGGTTCGCGTCGAGATGATGCTCGGGTAGAACTCCCGGCTCGTGTCGACGTTGTGGTTGTAGGCCGTCAGGCCGGCGGCCTTGAGCTCGAGCGCCTGGGCCTGGTCGATCATGCCGAGCGTCACGCACGCCTCCATCCCCAGCGCCCGCACGCCCTGGATCATCTCAATCACGTTGCGCATGCTGTTCTTGCGGCCGCGCATGTCTCGCCATGCGGCTCCCATGCAGAAGCGCGCGCTGCCGTTCTCCTTGGCCACCCGCGCCGCCGCCAGCACCGACTCGACCGACTCAACCTTCTTGGCCACCAGGCCCGTGCCCTTTTGGTGCCGCGTCGACTGCGCGCAGTACTTGCAGTCCTCCGTGCAGCCGCCGGTCTTGATGTTCATCAGCGTGCACAGTTGCACCTCGCCCGGGTTGTGGAAGCGGCGGTGCACCGTGCCCTGGAGAGTCAGCGGGAGGAGAGGGAAAGGGAAAAAAGAAAGGAGAAGAAAAGAAAAAAAAAAGAAAAAAGAAAGAAAGAAAAAAGAAAGCAAAAAGAAAAAAAGGAAACCCACAGCTTGGTGCACTAGCTCCATCAATGGCTCGTGGTAAATCGCTGATATCTCCTCCCTCGTCCAGTCGTTACGCGCCTCCGTCGCCGCCATGGCCTGCCGCAGAGCCTCGCTCTTCTCCGGGGCCTTGCCGGCCGGCAGACCCGTTGTGGTCGGCGTTGAGGTCGGAAAGGTCGACTTTGTCCATTTCTGTTGCTCTCCTCCAATAGCAGCATACGTTCGGATGCCGGCCGGCCACGACACCACAGGCCGCGGCACAGCGCGCGCCAGCAGCGCAATTCTTCTTGTGCCAATCGCAAACATCGTGACAGATGGACAGGTGGCAAAGACCTCCAACACAGCAGACGAAGTCGAAAGCCACTCTACGAATGTTGGGCCATGACACTTTGGCACGGCAGGAAGGATCCGTCCATTGTACGATCACCTGGCTCCTCATTGGCCGGCATAAGCGTTGGGGCAGTTCGAGCTCGAATCACGGGACCCAACGGCCAGACGGAGCGGGGCCGACGCCTGACTAACCCGATAGTAGCCCGATAAATGGCGCTCGGCGCAGGTGTTAATCCGGCGCGGTCTGGCCGCCATGTGAGCTGTCGTTGCTTGAGGCCAGCTGGGCCGTGGGAAGAATAGGCCGTGACACCCCAGTCACAAGCTCTCGCCCAATTTCGGGAGGTTGGCCCTAGTCCGCTCCCGTGCTTGCTTTTGTGGCTGCTTCGTATCGACACATCGACGAACGTGGCCGTTTCCAATTCTTCAGCATTGGACATCTGCCATGGAAAGAACTTTCCTTTGTCTTTGCTGCCATAATACCTGAGTCCCCGCTCTGCTGTCTCTGCTTCCGTGCCTTTTCCCTGATAGCACCAAAGCTCTGCTCCTTTCCCGAACCCAAATCGTGTCATCGACAGATAGCTTTGGCCATCTTTCTCCCCCCCTCTCCCTCCTCTCTCCTCGGCAGACGAGCATTCCTGCCGACGATACGATGAACGGCCACTTCGTTGCTGTTGGCGAGGAGCCGACCGCCGCGACTTTTGGGCACGGCATCCAGGTGATTGACGAAGACAAGGCATTTACGTGGGTCTCCATCGGCTTCCCCTCCATCACGAGCTTTTTGCACCTTTTCCGTGACTGGTTCCTGCGCTGACACACACGTCTCGCAGAACGAGCCTGAATGCGTACCTCCAGCAGACACAGGTAGCGCCGGCCGGCTTCAACTACCACCTCATCTCCGTGTTTGGCTCGCAGTCAACGGGCAAGTCGACCCTGCTCAACTACCTGTTTGGCACCGAGTTCAGCGTCATGTCCGAGTCGGAGCGTCGCCAGACCACCAAGGGCATCTGGATGTCCAAGAACAAGATGGAAAACACCAACATGGCCGAAAACATCCTCGTCATGGACGTTGAGGGCACCGACGGCCGCGAGCGCGGTGAGGACCAGGACTTTGAGCGGAAGAGCGCGCTCTTTGCGCTGGCCACGAGCGAGGTCCTGATCGTCAACATCTGGGAGCACCAGGTGGGTCTGTACCAGGGCGCCAACATGGGCCTGCTGAAGACGGTGTTCGAGGTCAACCTGCAGCTCTTCCTCAAGGACCGGCAGTCGACGCCGCGGTCGCTCCTTTTCTTTGTCATCCGCGACTTTATCGGCAACACGCCGCTGTCCAACCTGCGCGACACGCTCGTGCAGGACCTGACCAAGATCTGGGGCTCCATCGCCAAGCCGGCGGGGCTGGACGGCGCCAAGATCGAGGACTACTTTGACTTTGCCTTTGCGGCGCTGCCCCACAAGATCCTGCAGCCGGACAAGTTCCTGACAGAGGTGGCCCGACTGGGCAACCGGTTCGTGGCCTGCCAGCGCTCGGACAAGGACCAGGAGTTCTCGGGCGGGGTGTTTCTGGCCGAGTACCACCGGCGCATCCCGGCGGACGGATTCTCAGTGTATGCCGAAGGGGTGTGGGATCAGATTGTGAGCAACAAGGACCTGGACCTGCCGACGCAGCAGGAGCTGCTGGCGCAGTTCCGCTGCGACGAGATCTCGCGCGAGGCCCTGGTCGCGTTCGAGGAGACCATGGTGCCGCTGGAGGAGGCGCAGGCCGAGGCCGTGCGTCTGGGCCATCCCAAGGTGCTGCCGGACCTGGGCGTGACGGGCAGCCAGAGCCGGGCGGCCTGTCTGGCGCTGTTTGAGACGCAGGCCAGCCGCTACCACAAAGGCGTGTACGGGCGCAAGCGGACCGAGCTCGAGGGCAAGGTGGACGGCCGGCTCAAGGCGCTGTACCAGGGGCAGCTGGGGGCGGCACACAAGGCGGGCGTGGTCGCCTTCACCGAGGCGGTGACGGCAGCGGTCAAGGCGGGCCAGAAGGGCGGCGGCGCCTACGACTTTGCCGACATTGTGGAGTCGGAGAAGGGCAAGGCGCTGGGGGTGTTCCAGAAGGAGGCGCAGGGGCTGTCGATGGAAGGCGTGGCGTGGAGCGACTTCAAGCCGCAGTACAAGCTGTTCGAGAAGGACCTGGACGCGGTCAGCGGCAAGATGCGCAAGGAGGAGATGCGGCGACTGGCAACGCGGGTGGAGCGCTGGGTGAAGTCGCGGCTGTCGGACTCGGTCGGGCTGGAGTTCAACAAGCTGGGCTCCGGGCGGGCTGGCGGTGGCGTGGTGTCGGAGGAGGACGGCAGCGGCAGCGGGCGCGAGGTGGAGAAGCTGCCGGCGGAGAAGGACATCTGGGACCGGATCTGGACGCTGTTTGTGGACGTGGTGACGGAGGCGCAGACACGGTTCACGGAGCGGGCCAAGAGCTTCGACGCGAGCGAGGGCGAGGTGGAGGTGGGCCTGTGGCGACTGCGACGGAAGAGCTGGGTGGCGCTGCGGGAGAAGATCGAGGAGGAGGTGATGGAGGGCAACATTTTGCTGAAGCTGCGCGAGAACTTTGAGGACAAGTTCCGGTACGACGAGGCGGGCGTGCCGCGGATCTGGCGGCCGAGCGACGACATTGAGGGCATCTACACGCGGGCGCGCGAGTCGACGCTGTCGCTGATCCCGCTGCTGGCTCGGTTCCGACTGGCGGCGACGTATGGGCCGCCCGACCTGCCGGGCTGGGTCGGGGCACAGCCGGCGGAGGCGGAGCCGGAGGACGAGGACGACCTGACACCGATTGGCGGCATCGACGAGGACGACGGCAAGAGCCTGGAGGAGGAGATGACGGTGTTGAGCGAGGGCAAGCGGCAGGATCTGGTGATCCGATTCAAGAAGACGGCTGACGGGGTGTATGTGGAGGCCAAGCGCGGAGCTCTGGGCGGCATCACGCAGGTGCCGCTCTATTTCTACGGCATCTTGTTGGTCTTGGGCTGGAACGAGATTCTTGCAGGTGAGTTGGCTGGGATGCGTAAATGTCTCTTGTGGAGATGTCCTTGCTAACCTCCTAACTTCCTGCTAACTGTTTAGTCCTCCGAAACCCCCTGCTGTTCCTCGTGCTGCTCATCTTCTTGGGCGGCACGTACATTGCATACAGCCTGGCGCTGCTGGGCCCCATGATGCAGATGGCCAACGCGGCCTCCAACCAGGCAGTGGACATTGGCAAGCAGAAGCTGCGCGACTTCATCGAGAACTCGGACACGGCCCGGACGGCCCTGTCGATGCCTTCGCGCAACGGCACGGCCATCAGCATGGACACGCTCGACTCGCGCGGCAAGCGACAGCCGACAATGGAACTGATGGACGACGACGAGATCTGAGCGTCTGACAAAGGACGGATGTGTGCTGTGGAAGAATGATTAGTAAGCACTGAGAAATAAATGCACGAGCCACATTGGATAACACCAATTATTGCTTTCACGACGCGGCACCTATGGATGCCAATGACAGTTCAGCGAGCTCTTATGTACGTCTTTTGCCGCGGCACATGTATATAGAAATAAGAGACAGTGTGTGTATGCGAGTGAAACGGGTGGAAATGCAGCAAAACGTAGAGATACGCCTAAAACGCCTCGAGGCCGACGGGCCGCCCGAACCAGGAGCCCAGCTCGTCGACATCGTCGGCAGCATCGTGCGACTGGGACGGCTTGGCGGCGGAGGCGACGAGGAAGCTGGTCATGCGGCCGATAGCGGGGTCGCCGTCCTCTGGCAGGGGCCATTCGACGCGGACGCTGGCCGTCTTGGACGTCTTTTCTTTTTTCTTGCCGTTGTCGTCGTCTTCGAGCAGGTCCTTGGCGGTGCCCCAGCTGAAGCGACACTCGGGGCCCCAGCCGAAGAGGGGGTGCATGTTGCGGCGCAGCCAGGCAGTGCAGCGGCCGTCGGAGGGATAGCCGGAGCCCCAGTCGGGCTCGGCGGCTTGGGCTCGGGCGTAGCGGCGGTAGAGGACGGCGAGGGCGACGTCGCGCGTGACCTTTGCGCAGACGGACGCGGCCGAGACGCAGGGGTAGAGCGCGTCGGCCTTTTTGGCGACGGTGATGCGGAGGCCGGGAAAGACGCGCTCGAGCTTCTTCTGGTACGTGGCCGGCGGCCCGACGGTGTCGACAAAGACGTCGGTGACGCGCACGCCGCGGGCCAGCACGCCACGGATAAGCGCCACGGTCGCGTCGGCCGCCTGGGCGTTGAGGTTGGACCCGGCGGCCGACGCGGGCGCGAGCATGTCGGCGCCAATGTCGCGCGCCGAGAGCGCCGCCGTGGCCCAGCCGCACGACCGGTGCAGCGACGAGCCGGGGCGGCAGAGCGCCGCCATCAGGCTGGCGCGCGTGGCCGCCGAGAGCACCTTGGAGTCGTCGAACCGGTAGCGCTCGTCGTCGTCGTCCACGTCGACATCAGGCAGATCGGCCGGCTTTCCCCCTCGGAGCAGCACGTCCGCCTCGGCCACGGGCGCGTAAAAGACGCCGTACACCATGGGGCCCAGCACCGGCCCGCGGCCGGCCTCGTCGACCCCCAGCATGCAGGGCACGCCGACGGGATCGCTGGCCTCGGCCGTGGACGTCGATGCGGACCAGGTGGTCGTCGTTCCCAGCAGCCGCGACGGCACGGGCGAAAAGTACGAGTACGAGTCGCCGGCCAGCAGGGCGGCCTCGTCAATGGACGGCGGCAGAAACTCGGCGCTCGCTGCGGCTGCGTCGTCCATGTGTGTGTCGTCGTCCATGGCGGGGGAGGGTGAGAGGTCGTGAAAGGAAGGCTGCTATCGGTGATGATAAGAGACGCGTCGAACGGTCGCGTTGTATGTACGAGTATTAGACAGCGTCCATTAAACAGAAAAAAAACGCTAGCCTGTTTGGGAACACGGCTCCTGCCGCCACTTCCTCACGGAGTACAGATTAAGGAGTACGGAGTACTTGTAAGTACTCCATTTGACTGATTATTAATGTTCCATGGCACGAATGCCACCCTGCAACGGAAGTGGGATGTGGCCTTGACGACGCCAATAGGACTCGGGCGATTGAAAACAGCTGATCAGCTATGGCGTCTCCGAATCGTACCACTCTGATGTCAGATCGCTGCTCTGCTCACCAGCCGTTTCGCTGCCTGTCTGCTCTATCTGGTCTTGGCTTGTCTGCCGTCTAGTTTCTCGGATCTGCTCGTCTGTCCCCCTTAAGTGTGCCAACCTCCCCGAAAGAGCCATGCCGGTCTTCTCTGCTGCCCGCACTCTCCGTCTCCTCTTCCTTCTCCTTCTCTCCAGCCTAGTCGTCACAATGGCCACCGAGACCAGCTCTGTCGCAGCGCAGCCTTGGGCTGACGGGCCGCTGAAGCTCGTTCCCACGCCGCAGTTCGCGACCAAGAAGACGGACCTCTTCACCACCGGCGCCACGCACATGTGTCTGCTGCACAACGCCATCCTGCGCGGCTACAACAGCATCTTCTTGCAGGCAGCCCACATCAAGGAAGAGGACAAGGCCGACTTTATCGGCTACTGTCTGACATGGTTCCGCTTTGTCAAGTCGCACCACGACGACGAGGAGGAGGTGCTCTTCCCCAAGGTGGCCGACGTCCTGGGCGACAGCAGTGTGTGGACTCAGACGCACGAAGAACATGGTATTTCTTTCTTTTTTTTTTTTCCTTTTTTTTCCTTTTTCCTTTTTTCCTTTTTCCCTCCCCTGACACAACAGAATCCTTCCTGGCTGGCCTCGGTGCCTTCCACGACTATCTTGCCGGGCTGCCGTCACCGGCCGACTTCTCGGGCGAGAAACTGCTGGCCATTCTGGCCACGTTTGAGGCGCCGTTTGAGAACCACTTCCGCTCCGAGATTGGCACCATTGCCGCGCTGGCCGACCACCCCAAGGCGCCGGTGCCCGGCTCGCCCGAGGCCGACGCTGCATCCGCCATGTTCAAGGCCTGGGGCAAGGCCACCGTCTCCAAGGCCGGCACCCTCGACGTCGTTCCCTTTTTCCTGCTCAACCTCGACCGCTCGACCGGCTTCGAGGACGGCACCTGGGCCAACTGGCCGCCCATGCCGGCGCCCATCCGCTGGGGCCTGATCAACATTGCCGGCTCCTGGTACGGCAAGTGGTGGCGGTTCGCGAGCTGCGACGCCGCCGGCCAGCCGCAGGTGCTCTGGGCCTTGCGCGGTGAACCGGCAGCACCGGCTGCAAAGGAGGAGCTGTAGGCAGGACGGTTCTGGCTCTGGTCACAGTCCTGTTATTTTGAATTTTGATATTTTACCTTTGTACATGTCCGGCCGGAATGCTATAAGCCATCTCCACTACACGACGAATGGCGTGAGAACCCATGAAAAGCACAGCAGCTTCTGGAAAACTGCCTTGAAAAGCCATTTGAGCCGGAATCCCCATATCCAGAATAGGCAGCTTTGCTCTGCCGGCCAGCCAATCAGCGGCCAGTGCGGCCGCCAGCGTCGAAAGGCCTAGAAACCTGCCCCACCATCTATCTCTCGAGCATATTTTCGCCGCCAACTCTCCTGCCAGCCTTCCGAGCCAACGTCTCTTACGACTGGCGTGCGACTACTGACGACTCTGAAAACCATTCTCCCATTTCACCGCACAGAACATATTACAACGATGGCTACGGCAGACGAGCTCAAGGCGCTGGGCAACAAGGCCATTGCAGCCAAGAACTTTGACGAGGCCATGTAAGTTGACCCGACGTGCAAGCAAAGCGTCCAGGCTCTGACCATGTGGACTGCAGTGAGAAGTTCACCGAGGCTATTGCGATTGACCCGAGCAACCACATCCTGTTCAGCAACCGGTCGGCGGCGTACGCGTCCAAGAAGGACTGGGACCACGCGCTGGAGGATGCCGAGAAGACGACGGCACTGAAGCCGGACTGGGCCAAGGGCTGGAGCCGCAAGGGCTCTGCGCTCTACGGCAAGCGGGACCTGGTGCCGGCGTACGAGGCGTACAAGGAGGGCCTCAAGATCGACCCGAACAACGCGGGCATGAAGAACGACCTGGCGTCGGTGGAACGGGCCATGGACGCCGAGCTGCGGACCGAAGGCGGTGCCAACTCGTTTGAGGGTCCGGGCCAGCAGCTGTCCAACATGTTCAGCGACCCCAACATCCTGCAGAAGCTGGCGGCAAACCCGAAGACGGCCGCGTTCCTGGCCGACCCGACGTTTGTGCGGAACCTGCAGAACATCCAGCAGAACCCGCAGAACTCGCAGGCCATGTTCAGCGACCCGCGCATGATCCAGGTCATGGGCGTGCTGATGGGCGTGGACCTGGACTTTGGCGGCGCACCGCCGGCCGGCGGCAGCTCGTCGTCTCCGTTTGCAGCCGCAGCCGGGGAGCACGAGGAAGACGTGGACATGACCGGAGGGGCGGCAGCAGCAGCAGCCAAGGCGGAGCCGACGGCCGAGCGGGTGGTGGAAGAAGTGAGCGAGGCCGAGGACGAAGAGGACGAGGAGGAAAAGGCCAAGAAGGCGGCCAAGGAAGCAGCCGACAAGGAGAAGGCGCTGGGGACGGAGAGCTACAAGAAGCGCAACTTTGACGCGGCCATCGAGCACTACAAGAAGGCGTGGGAGCTGCACAAGGACGTGACGTACCTCAACAACCTGGGGGCAGCCTACTTTGAAAAGGGCGACTTCCAGGCCTGCGTGGACGCGTGCACGACGGCGGCTGAGGAGGGCCGGGCGTCGTTTGCCGACTTCAAGACGATGGCCAAGTCGTACGCGCGCATCGGGACGGCGCAGGAGCGGCTGGGCAACCTGGACGCGGCCGTCGAGAGCTACAACCGGTCGCTGCGGGAGCAGCGGACACCAGACGTGGTGTCGAAGCTGCGGGCGGCCGAGCGGCGGCGGATCGACGAGGCGCGTCAGGCCTACGTCGACCCGGCCAAGGCGGAGGAGGCGCGCGAGGCGGGCAACCGCAAGTTCAAGGAGTCGGACTGGCCGGGCGCCGTGGCCGCCTACAGCGAGATGGTCAAGCGGGCGCCCGAGGATGCCCGCGGCTACAGCAACCGGGCCGCCGCCTTTATCAAGCTGCTCGAGTTCCCCAGCGCGCTCGAGGACTGCGACACCGCCATCCGCAAGGACCCCCGCTTCATCCGCGCCTACATCCGCAAGGCCCAGACATACCTGGGCATGCGCAAGTACAGCGAGTGCGTCGACGCCTGCGCCGAGGCCGAGCGCGTCGACCGCGAGTTCCACGGCGGCGCCAACGCCCGCGAGATCGACCAGCAGCAGCAAAAGGCCCTGGCCGCCATGTACAGCGCGCGCGAGAACGAGACGGAGGAGCAGACGCGCGAGCGCATCATGAAGGACCCAGAGGTATGTGGATGTTTTTTGGATTGCTTGCTTCTTTCGTTTTTGCTTGTTTTTTCTTTGTTCTTCTTTTTGTCCCTCCTCCCCC